>JAJONR010000515.1:0-186734 GCA_029582245.1 Solanum etuberosum
GAAATCATAAAATCTATGGTAAGAGGATTACATATTTTGAAAACTTTAGTAATCCTAAAATATATGTATGGTAAGAAAAATATATATGGTAAAAAGTACTAGGAGAATTAATAATTAAGATATTTTAAAATAAATTGTATGAGAAAATATATTTAAATTATGAAATCCTATAATATATATTACATATGGTAAGAAACATTAGGAAAATTAATATTTTAGTTATCTGATTATATATGGTAAGAGAAAAAATATATATTATAAAACTTATTGCATCCTAAGTATATTTTTAAAAAATTAAGAAATCCTAGAATATATGGTAAGAGAAAAAAATATAGCAAAAGGCCAATAGGTTGTGGACTCCATATTACATGGGCTACGAAAACCCAAAGCATGTTATTTGATGAATTCAAGAAAGTTTGAAGGCTCGAATTGAGATGCTAAAAACCACTATCCCCATTCCTATCATGACCCAAAAATGGACATGATGACACTTATCTCTTCCCACCAAGACAAGTCATCCTCAACCAAACGAAAATGAAAGAAAAATAGAAAATAGTAAAAACAAGACTAAGATAGAGCATAAAACTTATTCCTCTATAAACACCCCCCCCCCCCAAAAAAAAAAAATTGGTTGTCACGTGTACGAGCTACTAACTACAAAGTGCGGAATTAAGAAATAAGTCAATTGTCAAGCTTTGTTTCTCAGATATAACAATGTGTAAGGAAAGGAAAAAAGATGGTCCGCCGAATGACAAGCAGCTACCTCTTCAAGTCCTTGATGAGCCTCGAGATCAATAAAAGGAGAAAGAGATCACGTGCATCCGGGTTCGAAACCTACACAAGTGTAGAAGCAAGGGTGAGTACCAATAACACGGTACCCAACAAGGAACTTGCTAAACAGAGCAACTAGCTGAAAATAGAATACCCCTTACACTCCAACCGAACCTCTCAAACTACAACCTACACAGAAATAAGCACAACCTAGCAATTCTACAATACAAGGCTCAGAGGCCCACTATTCACAGTTCGATCTTCACAATTCAATAATCAACAAATTAAATAAGTCAATCTCGATGAAAAGTAGCTCGGTCACATATAGAAAACACTTCAATTACAATGATGACTATAGTGTGTATCAAGTCATAATGATGATCACTAGCCGGCAAAGACCTCAGCATGATAACACTCATCGGCAAAGACCTCAGCATGATAACACTCGCCATCAAAGACCTCAGCATGATAACACTCACTAGCAAAGACCTCGGCATGATACACTCGCCGGCATAGATGTCGGCATGGTAACACTCACCAGCAAAGAGCTCGGCATGATAAAAATCACCGGAAAAGAACTCGGCATGATAACACTCGCCGGAAAAGACCTCGGCATGATAAAACTCGTCTCCAAAGACCTCAGTATGTTAACACTCACCGGCAAAGACCTCGGCATGATAAAATTTGCCGGAAAAGACCTCGGCATGGTAACACTCACCGGCAAAGACCTCGACATGGTAACACTCATCGGCAAACACCTTAGCATGATAACACTCATCGACAAAGACCTCGACATGATAACACTCACCGGTAAAGACCTTGGCATGATAACACTCACTGACAAAGACCTCGGCTTGATAACACTCGTCGGCAAAAACCTCGGCATGATAACACTCGCTAGCAAAGACCTAGGCATGATAACACTCACTGGCAAAGAGCTCGAAATGATAACACTCACCGGCAAAGACCTCGCATAATATCACTTGCCGGCTAAAACCTCGGCATAATAACACTTGCTGACAAAGGCCTAGCATAATAACTCATCACATGACTTATCACGGTGTTCAACGCTTAAAGAACACAATAAATATAACACCACATAGAAGAGACAACAATTTGCACAATTCTAGTCTACATTCATGCTTTCATGCATTTCATCAAACAATTAATAAGGGTTACATTAAGGCAATTCACATCATCATGTTCAACACATAGACTCTTTCATTTGAATCCTTTTTTATTCATTAAGATTTAACAAATGGATAATTTAACCCTTCACCTCATCCCCATTGCTCCAAACACACAAGCATCAAAGGAAGCATACGAATTCAACTAGAATATAAGGTTTAGGAAGCAAACTACCTTAAATCAATTAACAATCACTTCAATAATCGATTCTTCCCCTTTCAAACCACTACTAAAGACATACAATCTATAAATAAGCAAAAATTCACAATAAATTCCCAGAAATAACAATACACACATCAATTTTGTTTGAAAAGTGGGTCAATAAACACAAACCCTATTCCGTAAATAAGGTTTGAATCCAAAAAAACAATACTTAAAAACATTGCTCAAGGCTTTAGGAACTAATTAGGGAAACTCATTTCAGCAATGGGCTTGAGAATCAGTTCATAACTCACTTTTACTTCAAAATTCAAGTTCATGAAGAACTCCCAATTTATCAACCCAAAATATTCATCTAAACTCATAAATTCAATAATAATAATAATGGGTAATAGAAGATTTAGTGTTAAGAAACGTTACCCAAGAGATTTTACTCCAAAATCTGGTCCAAATCGCCTACCCAAAGCTTTAAAAACTCAAATTGTGAAATGGGGTTGAAACACCAATTTTAGAAAACATTCTGCCCAGGTTCTAGATGCTCATCGCTATCGAGACCCAGGGTCACGTGATCGCGATGCGTAAGGAAGTCAACTCATTAAAGTTTACCATCGCGATCGCGGCAAGACCCATGTGATCGAGATGCACTCCAAGATGATGTTACGCTACCGCGATGACCAAAACGACCATGTCCCAAAACAAGAAACTAGCCAAACTCAAAATTATCGAAAGAACCCCCAGGATTCATTCGGGACCCCGTACACACAAACCACATATACAAATCAATTATACTCAACGTTCCCTAGTCAATGGGACTGTCAAAAAAGAATTTGAGGTCTCTTTGACCCGACATCTGTGAAACCACAAGAAATTAAATCAACGCCTAAAAAGAATAAAACAAACTTGGGACCTCTCAAAAATCAACCATGACCTCACCTAGGCCAAAAATCATTACATGAATCCAATAGAAATCTTAGAATCCTGATCCGAGAATCTGAATCTAAAATGTTGACCAAAGTCAACCCAAAGTCTAAAATTCCACAATTTCACAACTTAGGACCTCAAATCCTCAAAAAGACTTAGAATCTGAGACTGACAACTCTTACGAATAAAATTTAACATTTTGGGACTGATGGAATCGTCAGAATCCCATTCCGACACTCAAAACTCCAAAAGACACCGAAAAGTACTTTTTAACAACTTAGCCTTTCAAACTCAAAACTTACCAAAAATCTCCACTTTTAACTCAAAGTTCATAACCAAATTTTCAAACTCAATGAAAAATAACTCGAGGTGAACATTGGGAGGGCAAAATAGTAATTTCCACAGAAAACCAAAAATGACCGACCAGGTCATTACATTATCCACCACTAAAAACATTTTCATCTTCGAAGATAAGCCAAAAGAATGTACCATGAGCTTCGAAAATCTGAGGATATCTGGTATGCATATCTGACTCTGTCTCCCAAGTCGCCTCACTAACTAAACGATGCATGTACTGCACCTTCATTAAACCGATCTCTTTGGTCCTATCCTTCTGGAGCTGCCTATCTAAAATGGATATAGGCTCCTCTTCGAAAGATAAGGCTTGATCCAACTCAATAAAATCAAAAGAAAGGTTATGGGACTCATCCGACACGTATTACCGAAGCATGGAAACATTAATCACGGGACACACATCTGACAAACTTGGGGGCAAGGACAACTTATAGGTACCTCTCCCGCACAACTCAAAATCTCAAAGGGTCCAATGAATCTAGGTCGAAATCTTTCCCTTCTTTTCGAACCTTGTCACACCCTTCATGGGTGACACTCAGAACCAAACATGATCACCCTCCATGAGCTCTAGGTCTCTAGCTCTCTGATACACATAACTCTTCTGTCGACTCTAGGTTTTCAATAGTCCATCGTGGATCATAAAAACCTACTCCATAGCATCTATAAGCAAGTCTGTATCTAATGAATCCATATCTGCTGAATCAAATCATCTTGTTGGAGATCTACACCACCTACCATACAACGTCTAAAAAGGGGCCATTTAAATGTTGGAATGATAAATATTTTTGTAGTCAAGCTGTGCTTAAGGCAAATGCTGATTCCACCTAGCACTATAATAAATCACACAAGCTCGGAGCATGTCCTCCAACACCTGAATTGTCTGCTCGGACTGACCGTATCTAACCGAGTACCTAAACCATGTTGCAATGCCTTCCAGAAATAGGAAGTGTATTATGAACCTTGATCAGAGAAAATATAAACTAGTACCCCATTGATAACGCTCAACTACACTTCATTCAATTCTTAGTGTAGGCGGTCTCTAATAAGTATAAACTCAACTGAGAGTTAGGGTCGATCCCATAGGGAGTGATACAGTAAAGAATTCAAATAAGAAGTAAATTTCGTAACATGAAAACAAATCACAAAGTTTCAATGATTATTATCAAATGGGGGAATTAGAAACCAATTTATGAAAAAGATTACTTAACATGGGAAGTAGATAATTAGAGATCAGAACTTAGGAATGTGATCAGTCGAATGATAATTTCGCGTAATGGGTAGTTACTAGTTTCTTAAAATTTTTGAATCTCAATGGGTATGCTAGGTTTTGGATACAATAGTTATCTCTCAATCAACTATTGTGTTTCAAGTGAGTTCGCTCAAATGTCAACAAGCTTAAATGTCACACCCCGAGGCTACCCCTTTGGCGTAAACACGGGACCTAGGATCAAGAGTGACCCCAAGCTAACCCTGAGCTACCATATCATAAGCATACTTAAACAAATACTACGCGGAAGCTAAAAACATGAGATGTCTGAATATAAAGAACCTATGAGTTTAATAACAACTGAAAGATCCAACTCAAAACTAAAGTTGAATCTAGAACTATGTCTGAAATAAGCCTCTAAATGACTAGAGATGCTGGGACATGCCCGCAGCTAACTCTAGCAAATACTGAAAAATGAAATGAAAAGACTAAATATAGAAACATGTCTATTGTCCTTGAAATATGAGGACTCACCACTGAAGCTGCTGAAATGGAGATTGGGAGCTAATCTATGCGTGATCTGAATGCTGAGGACCTGAACCTACATCACGAGAAGATGTAGCGTAAAGTATGCGTCAGTAATTGAAAGGTACTGAGCATGCATGATAGGATAAAGCTGAACAACATATACATAACTGAATAAAGCATACTAATCAATGCTATAATCTGAACATGATGGAAATACTGAAATATACCGAATACTGAGCTAACTGAATGCAATGACCAGGTACATAACATGCTGAAACTGAATACTGAAAATGTAACTAGTAACCTGGTCAATACACTAGAATCTGACTACGGGAGCTACTATTTACCGACATAAAATCACATGAGCTAAATGTGGAGTCCAATGTATACGCCCCATCGAGAGGACCCAATATACCTTGCCAAGGGTATAGAGGCATGACTGGCGTGATCACTAAATGTAATGTCCTCAGAGGGGATTTATAAACCTGTGGGGGCACATAGTTCTGGGTTTATGAGGGTGACTGACCCTAGTCCAACTCGGTGTTAAGACTACTCCCAATAGAATGTTTAAAATACCACATAACTGAAATAACTTGATACCTCAAGATTCTGACATGCTAACTGAAAATGCAAAATTAATGTACTGATAATGAAACATTTGTAAACTGATGCATGTATATTTGTATAAACTGGCCTAGCAAGTGTAATTCATGAACTAAACGAATCAACACATCTAGGGTTCTGAATTTCATGCAAGAACTAAGCAACAATGTTACGAAATCATGCTAATCTGATTTGGAGTATTCTAACAGCTAAAACCCAACAATTTCTAAATTGAAGAAAACCCTAGGTCTAAGCAATATTTAGGGAATCAAGATTCTGACTGAAATCTAGAGACCTAATAGGTGAAAGGAACCCACTAGTGAATCCCACATACCTGGTGACGAATTTCATGAAGAACTCCTTCGATTTTGGGGCTGGAACAGCTGAAACCTTGCAGCATTCTTGGACTAGGGCTGCTCGACTGATTTCTCCTCTTTTTGTTCTAATTGGATGAATTTTGGAGAATGAGTTGACTAGGGTAAGTTCTAATTAAGTTACTAGGCTAAAACTGACAAAAACTATGTAGTTTAGGGGTTAAACGACGTAGTTTAGCGGTCCAACTCATAGGGAAAAGACCAAATGACCCCTGACTTAAAAGCTATCGGGGCCAACCGACAGACTGACCGACGAACCGTGGAAGGACCAACGGTAAATTCTGGTCGGCCGTCATTCGGCATCTGGAAGATGGAACTTGAGGGTCTGACCCACGGCCCTAGACCACGAAATGTGGCCTGACTTACGTTCCGTAGGACCTGGCGTGGGCTGACCCTTAGTGGGATTTTCTGGACCTTTTCTGGGAGGGGCTGCAGGTGGCCATCAACGGACCCCCACCTACGGTTCGTGGGTCGTGCCCATCGGTGGCACCTGCAACTTCTGAAATCTGCATTCTGGTCTGTCTAGGATACGGGGTGTTACATTATCTCCCCCTTGGGAACATTCGTCCTCGAATGAAGACTAAACTAGATGAATATGGAGGGAAAGAGCTGCAAACCCTATCACTAATTACTAGAAACTTATTTCTGATTGAACTAAGTTCCAAGAACATGCAAATACGCTGAAAATGCAAGTATTGCTGAAGGAATATGATACTAAGACTGAATCTACGCATGAATGACTGAAAAACTGGAGAGGAACTATTACCTCAAGCTGGAATGGAATCAGAAGGAAAGAGATGAGGATACTTGGCCTTCAGGGCTGCTTCTGCTTCCCAAGTTGCTCCCTCTACGCACTGACTCCTCCACAAAACCTTCACTGAAGCGACTTATTTGTTTCTCAACCTTCGAACACGGCGATCAAGAATTTCAACTTGCTCCTCTTTATAAGTGAGACTATACTTCACAGCCACACTCTCTAATGGCACTATAGATGCTGGATCACCCACACACTTCTTCAACAAGGAAATGTGAAAGACTGGATGGACTGCTGATAGTTCTGCTGGCCACTCTAACTCATAAACCACTTTAGCAACCCTTTTTAAGATCTTTTAAGGGGCTACATATCTAGGACTGAGCTTCCCTTTCTTGCAAAACCTCATCACCCCCTTCATAGGTGACACTTTCAGGAAAACCCAATCATCAATTTGGAACTCCAAGTCCCTTCTCCTTACATTTGCATAGGACTTCTGGCGACTTTGGCTGTCTTAAGTCTATCTCTAATGATCTGAACTCACTCCATAGCCTCATGAACTGAATCTGGCACTATCAAGGCTGCTTCACCTACCTCAAACCAACCAACTGGAGATCTACATCTACGCCCATAAAGTGCCTCATAAGGGTCTATCTGAATACTAGAATTGTAGCTATTATTGTAGGCGAACTCTATAAGAGGAAGGTGATCATCCCAACTACCCCTGAAGTCGATCACACAAGCTCTCAACATGTCCTCTAAAGTCTGAACGGAATGCTCTGCCTGTCCATCAGTCTGTGGATGAAATGTTGTGCTAAGATTAACCTGGGTACCAAGACCTTTCTGAAATGACTTCAAGAAATGAGAGGTAAACTGAGGACCTCTATCTGAGATGATAGACAAAGTAACCCCATGCAACCTAACTATCTCATTAATTTAAAGCTTGGTGTAGTCCTCCATCAAATCTGTAGTGTTGACAGCCAAAAAAGTTAGCAGACTTAGTAACTATGTCAACTATCACCCAAATGGAGTCATGTTGTCTGCGAGTACGAGGTAAACCTGCAATGAAGTCCATGTTGATCAATTCCCACTTCCAAGTAGGAATGTTAATCTCTTCAGTCATACCTCCTTGTTTCTGATGTTCTACTATCACTTGCTGACAATTGGGGCACTTAGCCACAAAATCGGCTATATCCCTCTTCATGCCATTCCACCAAAAGACTTCCCGCAGATCAGGGTACATCTTAGTGGCACCTGGATGAATAGAATACCTAGAATTATGGGCTTCTGTAAGGATCTGCTGTCTCTACTCACCCATCTTCGGAACACATAAACGACCCCGATAGCGAAGCACACCATCTCCCCCTTGGAAGAAAACCTCAACTCTCTACTGATGAACTACACCCTTTAGTTGAAGCAATATCGGATCATTGTCTTGCTTTTTCTTTAACCTCCGCTACCAATGAAGATTCTGACCCATTCTGAACTGTTACACCATCATCAGATATGCTCATAAGGCGAACTCCCAAGCGAGCAAGCCTGTGAACATCATTTGCTAGTTCTTTTCTTTATTCCTCAACATTTGCTACACTACCCATAAATAATCTGCTAAGAGCATCCGCTACAACATTGGCCATACCAGGATGGTAAAGCACATTCATGTCATAGTCCTTGAGGAATTCAAGCCATCTGCTCTGATGAAGATTCAACTCTTTCTAGGTGAACACACACTGGAGGTTCTTATGGTCTGTGAACACATCTACGTGAACACCATTCAAGTAATGTCTCCGAATCTTAAGTGCAAACACCACTGCTGCAAGCTCGAGGTCATGAGTCGGATTATTCTTCTCATGCACCTTAAGCTGTCTAGAAGAATAAGCTATAACCTTACCTCGCTGCATCAACACAAAACCTAGGCCGACTCTGGATGCATCACAATAGATAACATAACCGTCTGAACCCTCTGGTAAAGTGAAAACAGGAGTTGTAGTCAACCTAGTTTTCAGTTCTGTGAAGCTCATCTCACACTCATCTGACCACTGGAACATGACCTTCTTCTGAGTCAACTTAGTCAATGGAAAAGCTATGGATGAAAATCCTTCCACAAACCTTCTGTAGTAATTACCCAAACACAAGAAACTTCAGATATTTGTAGGAGAGGTGGGTCTGGGCCATTGTTTCACTGCTTTAATCTTCTGAGAATCCTCTCGGATCCCTTCGCTAGACACTATATGACCAAGGAAAGAAATATATTGCAACCAAAACTCACATTTGCTAAACTTAGCGAATAACTGGCGATCTTTGAGAGTTTGAAGGACAACCCTCAAATGAGTCGCATGTTCTTCCTCATTCCTAGAGTAAATGAGAATATCATCAATAAATACAATAACGAATAAGTCTACATACTGCTTGAATACCGTGTTCATTAAATCAATGAAAGTTGCAGGAGCATTGGTTAGTCTAAATGACATAACTACAAATTCATAATGACCATACCGAGTTCTGAAGGCTATTTTCGGGATGTCACTATCTCTGACTCTGAGCTGATGATAACCAAATCTGAGGTCTATTTTTGAAAAATGACTAGCACCCTGAAGTTGGTCGAACAAGTCATCAATCCTGGGGATAGGGTACTTATTCTTGATTTTGACTTTGTTCAACTGCCGATTGTCAATGCACATCCTGAGAGACCCATCTTTCTGTTTCACCAATAATACTGGAGCACCCCATGGAGTAATGCTAGGTCTGATGAAGCCCTTATGTAGAAGATCTTTCAACTGCTCTTTCAATTCCTTAAGCTCAGCTGGAGCCATTCTGTAAGGAGCAATAGAAATAGGCTGGGTATATGGAAGGAGATCAATTCCAAAGTCGATTTCCCTTTCGGGAGGAACTCTGGGAAGATCTTCTGGAAACACTTCTAGAAACTCACTAACTACAGGAACTGACTCAAGAATTGGGGTTTCAGAGTTAGAATCCTTAACGCGAACTAAATGATAGATATACCTCTTGGAAATCATCTTTCTGGCCTTAAGGTAAGAAATGAATCGACCCATAGTCACTAAGATACTACCCTTCCATTCTAAGACTGGTTCGCTAGGAAACTGAAAACGAATGATCCTAGTTCTACAATCTACTGAGGCATAATAGGAATGTAACCAAACCATGCCTAGAATGACATCGAAGTCTACCATTTCTAACTCTACAAGATATGCTTAGGTGACTTTCTGAGAGATTGTGACAGGGAAATTTCTTTATACCCGTCTAGCTATAACTGGGTCACCTACTGGAGTAGAGACTGAGAAGGGTTCTTAATGATTTTCTGGACTGACACAAAAATTCACTACTATATAGGGAGTTACAAAGGAAAGAGTATCCCCTAGATCTAATAAACCATAAACATCTAAGTGAAAGACTCGTAACGTACCAGTGACCATATCAGGAGAATCTTCCTGGTCTTGGTAACCCTGAAGAGCATAAAACCTATTTTTTGCGCTGACCGCCACCTGTATTAGATGAAGTACCTTGCTGAGTTGGGTGACCTGCTGGTGCTGCTGGAGTTGTAGACTGAGCCCTGCTATTGTTACCTCCTTACCCCTGTTTGGCAGAAGGGCAATACCTTAACCTATGGCCAGACTGACCACATCCAAAACACCCTTCCTTCCCTGCAAGATACTCGCTCGGATGGTTCTTACCACATTTTGGACAAGTTGGGTAGGTTCTGCTACTGAAACACTCCCTTGAGACTTAGAGCCTGGTGCCCTACTTTTCTGATCTTGTCTAAACCTAGGAGATGGAGAACTAGCAGATGAAGGTGCAGGAGACGAAGATTTTTGCTGAAATTGCGAGTGATTTCCGCCACCCAATTTCTGCTGAGAGTACTCATAGTAACGTGTCCTAACCTTGTTGTTGTCCATAGTCATTTCCCTAAGCTTATCTCCCTCAACCTGCTGAGACTGAGTCATGAGCCTAGAGATATTCATTGCATCTAACAACATAGCATTCCTGCACTCTGTCAGACACACCATACAGAAACATAGACATCTGCGCCCTCAAATTAGCAACCATATGGGGAGAATACCTTGAGAGCTGGGTGAACTTGAGTCCGTACTCTTGGACTGACATTGTACCTTGCCTCAAATTCATGAATTCCTGTGCCTTAGACTCCCTCAACCTTGGAAAGAACCTGTCCAAAAAAGCTTCGGTAAAGCATTCCCAAGTCACAAGAGCTGCATCAGTACCCCTGTTTTCCATCCATTGAATAAACCATATGTGAGCTACATCCTAGAGCTAGTAGGATGCCAACTCTACCTATCATTTCCAGTCATTTGCATCACTTCAAAGATTTTCTTGACCTCATCAATGACGTTCTGGGATCTTCCCCAACATGCGACCCAAGAAACTCTGGTGGATTCATCCTAATTAAATCACGAACCTTGGCTGCAGCTGACCCATTATTTGCATTGGGAGGAATTGGGGCCTGCTGATTGTTCTAGTTAGTCACACTCTAAGCCAAAAGCTGAATCGCATTCCGAAACTCTACATTCGAAACATCTTGATCTGGGACTGTAGGAGCTGCGTTAGCATTCCTGGCATTAGCGGTACGAGGAGGCATGATGTGAAATGGATAACGACGAGTTAGAAGGTATATCATACCTACGCACGATAGGAATAGCAAAGAAAGTGAAGTTTTTTCCTAAAACACTTCGTAGCCTCCCTCTAATTAGACGTGGTACACTTCAAACCCCTGAAAAGGACTCTACTTAGTACAGATTTTTAGACATCCTAGGACTCTTAAACCTAATGCTCTAATACGAAGTTTGTCATGCCCCGAGGCTACCCCTTTGGTGTAAACACGGGACCTAGGATCACGAGTGACGAAGCTAACCCTCTGCTGGCATCTGGGAGCTGGAACTTGAGGATCTCACCCATGGCCCGTGACCTGACCTACGGTCCGTAGGTCCTAGGGTGGGCTGACCCTTAGCGAGATTTTCTCGACCTTTTCTGAGAGGGGCTACAGGTGGCCATCCACGGACCCCCACCTCTAGTCTGTGGGTCACCCTACGGTCCGTGGGTGGTTCCCGTCGGTGGCACCTACCACTTCTGAAATCTGCATTCAGGTCTGTCGAGGATACGGGGTGTTACAATAACAATACCAAACAACCCAATTCCTTAATTAACCCATTCTTTCAAGCTGGGTTTGTAAAGACGCAATCAATACAACTATCAATAAATCATTCTACTCTATTACCTCTTTCTCAAGCAAAAATAGAGAGCTAAACTAGAATTGAATTTGCAACTTCAATTCATCAATTAAAGCATGAACACATACTTGAACCCATTTCAAAACAATAATCAAATCAGCAATTAATAACACCCATTAGCTAATTAATGCATTCGACTACATGATCACACCCCTAAGGTAAGGGGTTTTAACTAAGAATAGTGAAAGGCAGGAAATCATTACCAACAAAGTTTTCCATTTGATTTGCTTACGATCT
Source organism: Solanum etuberosum (assembly GCA_029582245.1). NCBI lineage: Eukaryota > Viridiplantae > Streptophyta > Magnoliopsida > Solanales > Solanaceae > Solanum > Solanum etuberosum. The sequence continues at coordinate 12,355 of JAJONR010000515.1, forward strand.
GCAATCCCCAAATGTTGAAATCGAAGTTAAATCTTACAATCTCCAAATCTAAATCCCAAACTCTACTAACAATGTTCAAAAATGTAAAAACTCTCAAAAACCTAGAAGTAAACAGTGTGGGAACTCCTTTTCTTCTTTCAAAAATTATTTATTTTTTCGTTCCCAAATTTTTTGCACGGAGTCAAATCAGTGAAGTAAGTCGGGATCGCCGACCCATTGAGTGATCTGCCGAGTTGCTCTTCTTCTTGCCTTTTGTGTTGGCTCCTCCATCAAATTGTTTTAGAACTTTTGGCGAGCTTGATCTCTATCGCTGACCCATTTGGTCCATGGGCTACTTCACTGAAACTTTAGGCGAGCTGGAGGCCCACTCGGTGAGTCGCCGAGTGGCTTTTGCCAGCTCCAACCTCTCTTTTCTTCAACTTTTCCAACTTTTTCACTTCTTTTTGCATCATAACGTCCTTGCCTCACTCTTAAGCCTTCATTGTTGCATATCAACATATTAACGTCAGTTATGAGCGTAAAATAGGCATTGAGGACACTAAATCATTGAATAATAAGCCCTAAATGAGTTGAAATTACGGACTCATCAACACCTTTTACTTAAACTTGTTCTTGTCCTCAAATATAACACAAGATCAATCAGGCCAACAAGGATGTCTACAAATAGTGCTACTTGAGACTCAACATGAATGCAATGTTTAATTGTGCACTAAAAGTTTAAAACTATGACTAGCCATCATCAAATAGAGTTCAAGCTAACAATGCTAACTTCAGATGCAAATTCATGCTCAACAAGAGTATTCCAATGGCCTCACATCAAAAATAATTCCATGCTCTCGCAAAGCCATTCAAAGATTTCAATTTTAAGGAACGAAAATCAACTCTCACACTCTCAATGAGAAAAAGATGCACAATTTTACCCATAGGCTTGCCCGTATTTTCCGACCAACAAATCATTCAGCTCATGCAAGATCAAAAAAGTCTTTCAAAGCTTGTAACTGGGCTGAGGGTAAAGGTATGATCGTTTTGGCAAAGCTACTTCTACCTTCATGAAGCATGGCTCAAATTTCACTTCTTTCCCTTTTCATTCATTCTTTTCATCTTCACGACCCATCCTTTCCATATTCAAAGAACACAAAATTTTTGGTATAGCTCATCGGACACCCCTTTTATTTCCACAATACACAGTTAATACAAATTTTTCATTTCTTTTCTTTTGTTGTTTTTCTCTCTCTTTTTTTTCATAAAGAGGGGTTCCATCTGTTTCCTCAACACAAGTTTCCAAGGAAGGATGTCATGAAATATTTGCTGGATTTCTTTCCTCTTTCTTACCATACCCCCAACTTAGGGTTTTGGCCTAAGTCGGCTATTCAAAAAGACCAATGCTTCACGAAGGTTTTAGGTGGAGAGGACAAGGCCATTTGTGTTCATGGTTCATCCAAATAAAATGTTAGGCTCAAATGGTACCAAGCTAGGTTCACACACTCACAAAGTGGTCACACAAAAGGTATAGCAATTAGGTTCAATCTCAAAGATATATGCCTAAGAACATTTCCATCATTCACTAAAAATAGTCAATTGGACCAACGGGGCAAGTTCTACATATCACAATTTACATATTTCAAGTAAACCCTCACAACACAAGGCATTCATCACAATCATTGATCATGACTCTACAACATAAGCTCGCGTGCAACGGTCATTTCAAAAACTCACCTAGACAATTTGGCTAGTCACAATGCGATGCTAAGATTTCACACAAGATTTATGCAACTCAAATTTCCTCGTTGAACTTTCACAACATATTGTTCATCAAAAGCACTATTCAAGTCATCGGTATTGGTCAAACCAACACACCAATGTACGAGAGAACATCAACACATTCAAAACTCAAGCAATCAAGAGAGTGATCGATTAGATAAACCCACATTCAACATTCAACGGAGAGTTATTTTTTACAAAATACAACAAAAACAAAACATTTTTAAATGACAAAATATTCAAAATAAATACAAATACAATCAAGAGGCTAGGTGTCAAAAGACCTTTACCCCACCAAAATAACTAAACAGTGTCCTCAATGTGAAGGAGAAAAAAATTGTCTTGGAAGTAGATAGAAATAGAGTAGAGTAAAGATCCCTATCAGGCTAAGAGTGAGGTGAACTCTGTATATCTAGGATAGCCTCAATTTGGGCATCCGTGCCTGGTTCTCCTCAAATAATGGATGGCTGCACAGCGACCTCCTCCGTAGGCTGAGACTCTCTGGAACCTATCGATGTGTCGCGCAAGGAAGTCTCAGTAACCATCCGGACCATCACAACCTCAAAATCCTCCAAATCCTCATATACCGCCTCCTCACGAGTCTCTAACTCTTCCTCTTCTATCTCTATCGCATCTGACTCACTATAACCATCCACTATAGTAGCCTTTCCGATCACAACAGCCGAAGGAATCTCAAAAACAACTGGGAATTCTAAACTAGGACCCTTAGCAATATCCACTCCTTCCCACAACATAGTAATGTATGTGGACTTTAGCTCATCCACATCACACCGGAGGTCAGCAACATCAGCCTTTAAGGCTCTGAACTCGGCAGGCTGTCTCCCAGTCTGCTCACATGCCTCAATCCTAGCAGTGAGAATGGCTAATTCTAGGTTGTGGGTTGTAGTCAACTCCCGTTGTTCCCTAAACTCCTCCCAAATGGGAGCAAGTGCGGCCTCAATAGCCCGCTAATTCATAGAGGGAACAACTGCCTGAACTCTAGCAGCCCTCATATCGGTTGAATATGCAAGGTTGCCCATTTTCAAAATCAGGGACTGTGTCAATGGGGGATGAAAAGCAGTAGGAGGAGCAGGTGCAGTAGAAGTGGAGGATCTGGGTATACCTGTTGGCTCAATTACCGGAGTGGACTGAGAAGTGTCAGCCTCGACGGCCTCTCCATCGACAGTCAGAGAGGTGACTACCGGGGATACCTTCTTTCGCTTGGCCTTATCCTTTGTGTACTCAGCCTCAGTCCTCTGGATGTCAGTAGATGAGGTAGGTGTCACCTCAACATTAGTATTGTACACAAATGTCACACCAGCTCGGCAACATAGATCACTGATTAGAATAGAGAAAGGCAAGGAGGTCTGACTTTGTTTGGCTCTCATCGCCATCTCCTGCGCGATAATAGACCCCAAATTTATCCGATCCTGATCAATAATGCACCCCAAAAGTGCAACTTTCAGATGCCTAATGATTGATTCATTTTGAGATGGCATCACAGTGTTTCTGAAGAAACCAAACAAATACCGCGCAACGACATTCAAAACCTTCTTCTTAATCGGGACCCCCGCCTCTATCCATGGTGGTGTAAAATCACAAAGTAGTGGGGCCATCCACCCCTTCAAGTCATCCAACGAATTGGTCTTGATCTTTTCAGTCAAAAAATGGATTATCTGGACAGTACAAACAGGCAAATCATTGATGTCTGTCTCACTGCATTTGACTCTTTTTCCACGCACCTCAACAAATTCTTACGGTGCCACCGACCCAGCTTTTCTCTTCCCTTTCCAGAGAAACTTTACATATCTTTCATAAAACTCTCTAACCCAAGCAGGAACGCATAGATTTCGGGGCTTCGTGAACAACTCAAATATTTGAAATTGGAGTGTCTCCCACACTGCTGGATTTCCATAGACTACCCCAACTTTAGATAACCTCTTCTCTTAAAAAATTGTCCGCAAACCGGCGGCCTGCATCGGTTCGTAGAGCATGGAGCAGGAAATGGGGAAGGAGGCACTTATGGTGCCTGAGAAACTAGAGGTGTTGGCGTTGTAGGTGGCACTGGAAGTCTTGCCAAGGGATCATGGGCTGCCTAAGAATGCAGCTCAGCTCGTCTTCGATTCAACGGCTAAGCAGTTTCTGGCCTCAATTTATGAATTGGATTCCTATACCCCGCATCTACCTCACCCTCAGAATCAGATGTGGTCAAATGGGTAGAGTTGATACCCATACTATCCGAAATGGAACTGCTCGAACTGGAACTAGCATACATAACCTTCTTATCCTTGCCCTTATCCCTTGTCTGAGGAAGTTTTGGCCAAGTAGCTCGGGGAGGGGAAACCTCCGCAGCAATGACAACCCTTTTTCCATCTTCTGGGGTAGTGGATCTTTCCTTGGAACTTTTGTTCTAGCCATATCTGCCAAGACAAACAAACAAGAACATTTCCGGTCGCAAAGGGTTAGTGAAAAACATTTTCAAAAAGATGCAGGAAAACTTGCCAAATAACTTGACAAGTGACTGAGCTCATTCTGCGAGATAGAGGGGTCTCACCAAAAGTTACAGAACAGTTTTCAGCAAAAACCAAATCAACAAGGCGAGACCAAGTGTTATTCGGTGAATCGCCGAATCAAATTGACGATGCAAAAGAGTCTTGCCGAAAATTACAGAACAATTTAGCAAACTAAGGCTTTAGAAAGGCGATGTTAAAGTACTTCGGTGACACACAACACATCGCCAAAAGTTACAGAACTACACCATCAACAATTCAAGTCAGGTAGGTGATCGGGGGGTCATTAGGCGAACCACTGAGTCACTCAGTGAGCTTGACTCAGCTTGCCAAATGGCCTGACGTGTCAAATTCCAAGCCCAATTTTTGGGTTTTCAACTATCAACCAACGACAATCCAATTCAAACACAATTATACGCAATTCAAGCCTACCTACTATGCAATTTTAAGTCGGGGTACTCAGACTTCCCCCAATCAATTCAAATTCAACCAAAACGATGACTTTGCCCTTAAGAACGACGTCACCCAGTCTAATATTGAAAAACATCAAGTAGTTCTGTTGAAATGGGATAACTCAGACTTCACCCATATAAAACCCAACATGCTACAACCACAACAGAAGTAATTTTATCAAAAAACTCAACTAATTTATGCTAAGCAAATTATCCAACAAGCTCGATTACAAATATGCTTTTAACGAGAGACTAGGCATACAGTCGAAGCATACAATAGATCCATTAAATACTCAATAGCATGCTCAGAAGAAATCATAAAATTAAAGGAAAATTCGAGACACCAACCTCGAAAGCAGACGAGGAAAAAACTAAGGCAATGAGGGAGAAAAAATTAACACTTCAGATTCTGATAACACACGAGGAATTTCATGCAATTTAAACTAAAAATGTAATCTAGAGTTTTTTTGAGAGAACACTGATAAACCGTTAGTTTACGATATTTTTGATGTATTTCACTTAGAGTTTGTGTGCGTCTAGGGCTATTTTGTATAAGAAATAATGTTTTGTGTATAATCTTTGCAGGAAGTAGGCTTGGATGCGGTTGATGGAGATGAGAGCTGAAAAAATGTATAAGTAGCCACAACCGTAGTGACCCACTGACCATAGGTCCAACGACGGGCCGTGGGTGGTCAGTCATAGGTCCTGGTCTAGGAGTTGAGTTTCAGTACTCAGTCCACGTAGTGCCATGACGGACCGTAGACCACTCCACCGACTGTGGTTGAGGCATCGTAGGTGGAACATCAGGGAAGTCTGACCAACTGTGGAACCATGGAGAAAACGACGGACCGTAGGTCGACCCACAGTCCGTCCTGCACAACGTCAATGAAATCAAAGAAGTTGAGGTTCTAGTACCTGACTGAAGTTTCTAAGTATTGAGCCACGGAGGGTGACCGACGGACCGTAGGTCGACCCACGATCCGTAGGTCGTGCCGTCAACAGAAGCCGCGTTCCAGCAGTTTATTTCCTTATTTTGATTCCTATTTTATTTATGATTTATTTTCTCTAAATAGGAGTTGTAATCCTCATTTTTGGGGGTTAGACATTATTGTATACTTCTAGTTATTAGTTTTTTGGAATTAAGTTGCAAACTTTGAGCAATTAACTTTTGGGTTTTTGTTTTATTCGATTTTATCTTTGAAATTCAATTGAAGATTCCGGATTTCATCAATTCTTCTTGTAAGTTCATGAATTATTTTTACCCAATTATGAATTGTGTTCTTTCAAGCATAAGTAGCTAAATCCACAACTAGGGTTGTGGGAACCATGATCAATTAACAAAGTATGAATAATAATTAAGTAATTCTTGAATAGTGTTCATTCATGTATTGTTAATTCTTTCTCTTAAAAGTCTTTCGAATGGTTGCAAACGTTAGAACTCGCATCATTTCTACTTGCCGAACCAAGGAGGTAGTGAATGCGAAAAGTATTAACAATAGGGATTTAGTGGATACTATCTATAGTCTAGTATCAATTGGAGTGAGGGTGAAAACTAATCCTTACATTGATGTGATGACTAATCTGAGGTAAAAGGTAAGGTGTAAAGCATGCACCCGTAGCTGGACCAAGGTGTGTGGTGAAATTCCCTATTTGGAGGATCAATCACTTAGGGATACCTAACTTACCAAGTCTGCATGTAAAACACTAGTAAAGGATTACTATTATTACAATTACCGCGTTAAGATCTTGTGGGGAAGACATAGGCCCTAGTTTCTCTCATATTGATAATTCAAAGGTTGAATCTTGTCTACTTGTTACTAAAGCATTTTAAATTATTACTTACTTACGAAATCCCTGCTGTTTACTTTCCTCAGAAATAATAGTGAGTTAAAGTTAAGTCTACACCATATTCCTTGTGGGATCGACCCCAACCTACAAGTTGGGTTCTTTACTTGATAACTGTCGCTTATACTTCTTTAGGGAGGTGTAATTTGAGCGTATCAAATTTTGGCGCCGCTACCGGGGAATTTGGATTTTAGATTAAGTTTAACTACATTATTGAACATTAGTCAAGTATTTCCTAATTTTACGTTTTTGTTTTTGTTTTTGTTTTCTACAGGTTTCTACTCTAGTATATGTCAAGTACACGGAGTCGAGGGGAACCATTGAAACCTTACCATCCAGAGTTTAAAAAAACTTTGAGAAGAATGCATAATCAAGGGGTTCACAATAATCCTGATGGAGAGGGTCAAGGAGATAGAGCTGGGGTGCAACCGCCTCAGGTTCATGGTGGTAATTTAATTGGTAATGCAGAAAGGGTCCAAAATCCTCCAGCACCGTGGTTTTGTGAGCATTACAAGGCTGATTATTATTCGATCACCTCAGATGGTCCTATTATTCTTCTGGCTTTACCTCCGGGTGATATATTTATGGTAACCAGCAGTTTGATAAAGATGCTTACAACAAGAGGGTTGTTTGATGGGTTAGCTTCGGAGGATCCCTATGCTCATATGGCTAAACTTTCCAGTTTGTGCAAAAGTTGTGTTGGGCGACCAGAGTTAGATATGGATGTCATCAGTCTGAGGGTCTTTCCATTATCACTGACTGGAGATGCTGCTGTGTGGTTTTCTGAGTTACCATACAATTCGATCTATACATGGTACCAAATGTACAAGGTGTTCACACCAAGATACTTTCATGTGTCCAAGAAGTTAAATTATAAAGATAAACTGAACAACTTCGCGGCATTACGAGCAGAGTCAATCAGAAGTTCTTGGGATAGGTTCACTGGGTTCATCAGAAGTGTTCCAAACCACCGCATTAATGATGAGTCTTTGAAGGAGTATTTCTATAGAGGGAAGGATGACAATGGAAGAGCTATGCTAGATACTATTACCGGAGGATAATATGGTGAATGCACTTTTGAGGAGATCGTCGAAAAGCATGAGAGGATTTTACAAAACAACAAAGCCTGGAGCATTAGAAAAGCAAATACTGGTGGGGACACGTTCGCTGTCAAAACTGCACCCAACCAAGCTAATGATGACATTCGGGAAGAGATGGCTCAGATGAGAACATAATTGGGTCAAGTACTAAAACATGTGAGTGGTAGTGCAGAAAAGGTAAATGTTGTGAATTATCTGACTATATCTCCACCACCACCAATTGAGGAGTGTTACTATGAGGAGGATGCGAATTTGGTGAATGATCAGACGAGGGTTTTCCAAACCAACGCCCAAGGTTCCAACTCAGATAATTGGCGCCAAGGTCGGAACTATGGAGGCTACAATCGTGAGGGTAACTACAACCAGGATGGGAACTACAATCGTGATAACAACTACAACCGGAACAACTATGGCAACATGAATGATAAGGCTGGTCCCTACGTCCCTCCTGGTATTACAGAGTTTGGTAATAGTATGTCACAAATTGAGGATATGATGTAGAAGATGATGAAGAGGTTTGATGCAACTGATGAGAATGTGAAAGAGAAGGGAAATGACTTGTCTGGAATCGGTTAAAAAGTTAATGCCCATGCAGTGTCTATCAAGCAACTTGAGTAGCAGTTTAGTCAGTTGTCCACCAATGCAAATCCACGTCAGCCTGGCACACTTCCTAGCAATAGCATCAAGAATCCCAAAAATTATGGGCATTGTATGGCAGACACTACTCGTGGAGGAAAGCAGACCATTGATCCACCCATTCTGTCTGAGGTGGAAAAAGTGGTAGAGAATGATGAATATGAGACTGAGGTTACTGAAGTCCCAAAATATAGTGTTGAAAAGGAAGTTGAGGTGACCCAAAAAGTTGCTCCTATGCCTAGACCTCCGCCTCCATTCCCACAGAGATTAGTGAAAAAGACCGAAGAGGGTAAATACCGCAGGTTCATAACTATGTTGAAGCAACTTTCCATCAATGTTCCGTTGATAGAAGCCTTGGAGCAAATGCCTGGGTATGCGAAATTTATGAAAGATTTAGTGACCAAAAAGAGGGTTGTGAGTTTTGAGAATGATGAGAGAATGCAGCATTGCAGTGCCATTGCTACTAGGTCACTTGTGAAAAAGAAAGAGGATCCTGGAGCTTTCACTATTCCTTGTACCTTTGGGATGCTACACTTTGCGAAAACATTGTGCGATTTCGGTGCCAACATTAATTTGATGCCATTGTCCATATACAACAAGTTGGGTTAGGGGCTCCAAAACCGACAGCGATACGTCTATTCATGGGCGATAGAACTGTGAAGAAGCCCATTGGTGTTCTCCAAGATGTCCTTGTGAAAGTGGAGTCATTCATTTTTCCAGCAGATTTTGTGATACTTGATTGTGAGGTTGACTTTGAGGTTTCCATCATCTTAGGGAGACCATTCCTTGCTACTGGGCGTGCCTTAGTCGATATGGAGAGAGGGTAGATGAAGTTATGACTGAATAATGAGGAGGTGATTTTGAATATCTGTAGGTCTATGAAACAGGAAAGCAATCTTAAGTCGTTATCAGTGGTAAATCATATTGTGGAGTGCGGTTCTGATGTGTCTATTGAAGAGAGGTTGGATGTTGATGCACATACAGTGGTAATGATGAATTTTGATGGTGATGGTATTGAAGACTATGATGAATTAGTTGCCGAACTTGATAAGTTCGAATTCCGTTCCAAACCAAAAAGATTGGAGTTAGATATGAAGAATCGTGAATCCCCTCCCGCAAAACCGTCTGTGGAAGAGCCTCCAAAACTGGAACTCAAGGCTCTACCATCACACTTGAGGTATGTATTCTTGGGGAGAGATAGCACTTTACCGGTAATAATTTCTACGGATTTGAGCAAGGAGCAAGTTGAGGCCTTGGTTTCTGGTTTGAAGAGGTTCAAGAGGGCTATTAGATGGACTATTATAGATATTATTGGTATTCCACCAGGTATTTATTCTCACAAAATCCAACTCATGCCAGACATTAAGCCAAGTATTGAGCACCAAAGGAGATTGAATCCCCCTATGCAAGAGGTTGTGAAAAAAGAGATCATTAAATGGTTGGATGTGGGAGTCATATATCCTATTGCTGATAGTAGTTGGGTTTGTCCTGTTCAGTGTGTGCCTAAGAAAGGGGGAATCACTGTGGTTCCAAATGCTTAAAATGAGCTTGTTCCAATGAGGCTAATGACTAGTTGGAGAGTGCGTATGGACTACCGCAAGCTAAATGCATGGACTGAGAAAGACCACCTCCCTATGTCGTTCATGGATCAGATGTTGGATCGTCTCGCTGGTAAGGGTTGGTATTGTTTTCGAGATGGGTATTCGGGCTACAATCAAATCTCCATAGCTCCGGAAGATCAAGAGAAAACCACCTTCATTTTTCCTTATGGGACTTTCGCATTAAAAAGGATGTCATTTGGGTTGTGTAATGCTCCAGCGACCTTCCAGCGTTGTATGATGTCGATATTTTCAGATATGGTGGAGGACACTATTGAGGTATTTATGGATGATTTCTCTATGGTAGGTGACTCATTTGATGGTTTTTTGATGCATCTGGCCGAGGTACTGAAACGGTGTGAATAGTGCAATCTTGTGCTCAATTGGGATAAGTGCCACTTCATGGTGAAAGAGGGTATAGTTCTAGGTCATCGGATTTTGCAGAAAGGTATTGAGGTTGATCGTGCCAAAGTTGAGGTAATAGAAAAGCTTCCACCACCCATCTTTGTAAAAGGTGTTCAAAGTTTTCTTGGGCATGTAGGTTTCTATCGGGGGTTCATAAAATATTTCTCGTAAATTGCACACCCATTGTGCAAACTCCTCAAAAAGGAGTGTAAGTTTTATTTTGATGATGCTTGTCTGATAGTATTTCGAGAGTTGAAGGCCAAGTGAACTACCACACCTATCATCATTTCACCGGATTGGGGACAATCGTCTGAAGTTATGTGTGATGCGAGTGGGGTGGCGCTTGGGGTAGTATTGGGACAGAGGCAAGAGAAGATTCTTCATCCGATTTACTATGCCAGCAAAGCTTTGAATGTGGCTCAAAAGAACTATATTGTGACTGAACAGGAACTCCTTGCTGTGGTTTTCGCATTTGAGAAGTTTAGGTCCTACTTGCTTGGTTCTAAGGTCATAGTGCATACTGACCATTCTGCATTGAGGTATCTGATGGCTAAAAAACATGCAAAAATGAGGTTGATTAGATGGGTGCTTTTGTTGCAAGAGTTCGAGTTTGAGGTGAAAATAAAAAGGGGACCGAAAATCAAGTTGCCGATCATTTGTCAAGATTAGAGGAGGAAACTATGATCAAGCTTGAGGATGGTGTTGAGATTAATGATGCATTCTCTGATGAACAAATATTGGCGGCTTCTTATGATCTTATCCCTTGGTTCGCAGATTTTGCTAATTACATGGCAAATGATTTGGTTCCATCGGATTTGTCATTCCACCAAAGAAAAAAATTCCTGTTTGATGTAAAGAATTTTTTTTTGGGATGAGCCTTACTTGTTCCGTATTTGTGCTGAAGGGATTATTCTTCGCTGTGTGCCCGAGGTTAAGCTGATGAGTATACTAGAGGCGTGTCATTCATCGCCTGTTGGTGGGCACCATAGTGGTATCTGAACTGCTCACAAAATTTTGCAGTGTGGGTATTACTGGCCTACCATCCACCAAGATGCCCATGATTTTCCCAAGTCTTATGACCGTTGCCAAAGAGAAGGAGGAATTTCAAAGAAGCAAGAGCTACCTATGAATCCGATATTAGTGATTGAGTTATTTGATGTTTGGGGCCTTGACTTCAGGGGTCCATTTGTGAGTTCGCATGGGATGAAGTATATTCTTGTTGCGGTTGACTATGTATCGAAATGGGTGGAAGAAATTGCGCTTTCAAACAATGAGGGAAAGAGTGTCACCGCATTCGTGAAAAAGAGTATCTTCTCCAGATTTTGTACACCTAGGGCAATTATCAGTGACAGAGGTTCTTACTTTTGTAATAAGTTGTTCAAGATGTTTCTACAGAAATATGGCGTTCGTCATAATGTAGCCACTCTTTACCATCCGCAGTTTAGTGGCAAAGTTGAGGTGTCAAATAGAGAGATAAAGCAAATCCTTGCAAAGACTATGAACGCCAACAAAACTGATTGGTCAAGAAGGCTTGATGATGCTCTATGGACCTATTGCACTGCATTGAAGACTGCCATAGGTATGTCACCTTACCAACTAGTATATGGGAAGTCATGCGATCTGCCTGTAGATCTAGAGAACAAAGCAATGTTGGCGCCAAAGAAGTTGAATTTGGATTGGGGCGCCCCATCGAGTTAAAGAATGAATGACATGAATGAGCTTGATGAGTGTCGCCTAAAAGAATATGAGAGTTCAGCCTTATACAAGGAGAAGATGAAGACACACCATGATCAAAAGATTGAAAAGCGTGAATTTGTTGTGGGTGATCTGGTGTTCTTATTCAACTCAAGGTTGCGCTTGGTTCCTGGCAAGCTCAAGTCCAAGTGGACCGGGCCATTTTGAGTCACTCAAGTATTTCCACATGGAGTGGTCGAGCTGGAGAACAAGGAAGGAACGAGGTTTAAAGTGAACGGACAAAGGATCAAAATCTAATTGGGGAAATCTGAGAGTGTGGAAGAAGTGATTGAGGCCTATTAGCTTGATGAAATCTGAGTAATCAAGGTGTCTGCGTCGTGCCGCGATGTTAAATCAAGCACTGCGTGGGAGGCAACCCAAGATGTGCAATCTAGCCAACTATAGGAGTTTCTTTTCGATTTAGGAGTTTCTTTTTTTCTCTTTGATTTTTTGTAGCTCTTTGTATAGGTGTTTTTTTTTTGTGTTGGCTAGATATAGAATAGGGTCTGTATCTAAAAAGTGTCCAGAAAATGTAAAAAGAAAGTCCTAAGGGTTGCTATGTGTGCAGGGATGAAAAGGCAAAATCTGCAGAAACCTATTGTGCAGTGGGCTACAGGCCCCATCAACGGTCCATTGGTCATACCACGGACCATGGATGGCATCCGTAGATCCCAGGTAAGTTTTCAAAATTTTCTAAGTGTCAAAGTAACCTAGGGACCCGACCTACGGTCTGTAGGTCGACCCACGGACCGTCGACGGGGTCTCGTGGGTCCAATATAGGGTTTCTGCCTAACCCGACCCGGACCCCTCTTTTATAAAACCTTTGATTTTTAAAACTTCCCACACGTCCATAATTCCCTTCCAACCATTTTTAACCTTCCATATACCCATTATTCATCCTTTAATAACCCACAAAATCATCCCTCACTAATCTACAATCAAATTCCACATCCCATATCTTCCCTCTTCTCTCCCAAATCACTTTAATTTTGTTCCCCAACGATTCCAAAAGTCCGGGTTCGGTGTTGAAGGATAGCAAAGGTTCAAGGAGTTGATTGCACTAACACACTCACCCACTTCGATTACTTGTAAGCTAAACGATTTCACCCTAACTTTGAATTCGATGTTCATTGTTTAAATAATGAAATCACGAAGTTGAACTTGACCTTGGGTTGTTAATCTCATATTTGGATGCTAAATTATGGTTCGAAACACCCTTGGAATGATGGTGTGTGAGTGTGTAAGTAAATTCAACCATATTTGTAGGTTGTTAGGTCTAATCGGATGTTTTAACTTAGGGTTTCATTATTTTGGTTGTGTTAAAAGTTAAACTGTGTGTAAATTGGAACCCTAAGGATGATAAACTACCGAATAATGTGTTGAAATGCATGTTTAGACTTTAATTGAGTCATTACTTGATGAAATTATGCATTGACTAAATGTTGTAAGGTGATGCCTGGCACAGAACTGACCCACGACTTTAACCCACGGACCGTAGGTCGAGGTCCGTGGACCAGTGGCACACACAAAATTGCTTAAGTGTAGAACCACAGTGTGGACTATGGTCCGTCGTTTGATTGACAGGTTGTTCTGCACATCCATTGTTCCAACATTTGGGACCTAAAAATGGGAACTCTAACCTACGGAGGGGATCCACTGACTGTCGTTCCATCGACGGACCGTAGGTACCCACCGTGGGTCACTAGTTCAACTACTGCCTGAAATTATTTTGAGTTTTTGTTTGTGTCTGATTATTGTTCTAAAATTATTTCATGAGTCTTATTGCCATATTTTGGTACTAACTAAGCGTCTACAGGTACCACGGCACCTAAACAAGCTACAACCTTCCCGACGTCTGCTTGATGAGGACACTGACACCGAGTACATTCCACCTACCACCAGGATTTCCCCCACTACCCCCCGCACAACTAGGAACCGAGCCCAGTAGGTTAGCTCCGACGAGGTCACTGCCCCCAGTCTGAGGAGCGGGCCATATAGATCGAAGCACAGGCTGGCTCAGATTCACAGTCCGGCTCTAGTTCTAGCAGCAGTCCCACTTCTTCATCAGATACCGATAGCTCAGGTGCCAGCTCGGTACCTACCAGAGTTGAGCCTGTCTCCAAGGATGATGAGCCGAACAGATAGTACATTCCGGGCCATCATTAGATATATGAGAATGGCACGATGTTGAATGAGCACCGGAGGATGGCCAGGATCGTGACAGAGGAGCGCAGGGTCCTTACAGGCAGCCACCACAGTGCACCAGATATTGAGGTGCTCTTCCTGAGATACCGATGCGAGTGGATGTCACGGAACCCCGTGAAATACAACAAGGAGATGACTAGAGAGTTCTATGCTTCTTATACTGCCACCGTCAGAAACTCAATCTCTAAACGGGCCAAGCCCGCAGCTCAGCCTCCACTTCAGTCCACATTGGTGCGGGGCTTCCCAGTCAACATCTCAGAGGTCACCGTTCATAGGTTCTTATATGGCCCAGCCCACACTCTGCCTATTAACACAACAGAGTATGACTACTGGATGGGCATCATTCAGAGTGGGGCATTCCAGAGGGATGCCGAGCAAAGGGAGACACTGTTGAAGTGGTTGGCTCATCATATTTCCGAGGATGGGGAGTGCACTGAGTGGGTTTGGACTCCTAGCCTGGGTATTATGAAGGCTACACTGACCTTTGCTACGAAGATCTTATGGTTTTTGGTTCGGAATAGACTGTCCCCGACTCAAGTGGATAATGTGGTTACATGGGACTGGGCCGTGATGATTGCAGCCATTCTAGAAGGTTTTGAGATCGACTTTGTCCGCATCTTGATAGCAGAGATCCACGAGAGGGCCTTCAAGACCACAACTACCCTGCCCTTCCCGTGTCTTATTTTCCAGCTCTACAGGAATGCTTCTGTTCCCATTTGGCATTGTGACCGGTTGTTTGATGCGACCAAGACTCTGGACATCGGCCTTATTCGAGATGACGCCAAATTAGCTGCACCACGGAGAGAGCCACAGGTTATTGTACCATCCTTGGGTGATGACCTTGCTGCGGATGTAGAGCAGATGCAGGGTGATGACACCACCATTCTGGCCCCTACATCAGATACTCTGGCTCCACCGTCTTCGGCCACTAGCCAGTCAGAGAGCTCCTTCGGAGCCACTCCCTCTTCAGGGTCCACTACCATGCCTTTAGCCCTAGTCCAGAAGTTGGAGACACAGATGGCCACTTTGCTGCAACACATGAGGCCGTGGATGCAACGTTCTATTGAGGAGTCTGTGGTGAGGATGGAGCAGATGATGGACCTGAAGATTCAGGCTAGTCATAAGCGCCTGGATGCTTTCGAGTTGAGAGTCATGGAGAGGTCTGCTCCTACCATAGATATGACCACCTTACAGATGGAGTAGGCGAGCCTCCGTGCTGATGCTGATGCCCTCCTAACCCCGACTAAGACTGTACCAGAGGCTACCCCTACAGCGGAGGAGGATGATGTGGTGATGACTGCTTTATTCGGCGATGCTATGCCACCACCAGACTCTTCCCGTACTACTGGGAAGCGCCACCGCTCCGACCACACTTCTGATGCTGACGAGGCTCAAAGATTGAAGAAGAAGGAGTGAGCGCCAGCAGTTTGAGGTAGCCTAGAGGGAGTCTATACTTGATGAGGAAAGGAGACAACAATGGGTCCGTGAGGTGGATGTTGGCCCATATGGCATTCCGAGCACTACTGATGGTGCTCCCATAGTTGGTGAGGGCGCTACTGATGGCGTCCCTAGTGTTGGTCCACCGGACTCCAGGAAACCGGACCCACCCACTTCTTGAGAGGTCTTCGGCGTATTTGCGCCACAAGTTTGGTTCACCCTATGATTTGCTTTTGTTTTTTGTTCATTGAGGGAAATTGCACCTTATTTTGTTGGGGTTGGGGTAAATGGATTGTGAGTGATAGGGTGAAGTCTGAGTAACCCA
This sequence comes from Solanum etuberosum, assembly GCA_029582245.1. Classification (NCBI taxonomy): domain Eukaryota; kingdom Viridiplantae; phylum Streptophyta; class Magnoliopsida; order Solanales; family Solanaceae; genus Solanum; species Solanum etuberosum. Next base: position 28,363 of record JAJONR010000515.1, read on the forward strand.
ACTCATAATCCTCCTTTGGAGTTTTCTTGCCTGTGTTCTTTTCCCCCAAAGGACTGTTTAATTTTATGTTGAATCGGCATGTCTAGGAATGTATATGTAGGAGTAAGTAGAAGAATAAAAGCATGATGGCATAAAGAGCATGAAATTGATACTCGTCCAAAAGTTTTGAAATGTGCTAGATCTATAGGCTTGATGAGTTGAATGTGTTGGATCTCAATATGACATGATAAGGAACCGGTTTGATCTCATGACTTAAGCTAAAACTTGAACTGGATAATCTAATAATCTGATAATGAAACAATGTGCCACGTGTGTGAGAAAAGTTTGAATGTTCATACAGTATGTGCCAATGTAGAACTCGCCCAGTTGGTCCTGCTAAGATAATCTAGGCTAGAAGCTGGGAAATGATCATAGGCCCTTGTTCAAATAAGTCCACTCAAGCCTAAAATGATCCAACCAAATGAAATAAATGTTCCCTTTGATCCAAATGTTTGAGCCTAATGTAGACCACTTCTTTCAAAACACCTAACTCACCTTCCCTGAAATAATTGTTATGGCTCTGGTCCCTCCATGGACATGTGCACCTTGACTTATTCCAAAAGCCTAAGTTGAGGGTGGCTAATTCAAAAAGTTACCTTGATCTTGGCCTCGGTCCCACATCGTATATTGAGCACCTCAACTCATGCAAAATACATAAGTTGAAGGTGGCTATGAAAAAGAAAACCGAAAGAAAAAGGGTATGAAAAGAGTTTTTTGTTGAAAAGAGAAAAAGAAAAGAAAAGATAGAGAAAGATGTGACTTTATTCAAAAAAAAAGAAGAGGAATGACAAAAGTTCTGAAAGAAACAAATAAAAATGAAGTAAAAGAAAAAGAAAAAAAGTGAAAAATATGAGCTATCAAGACAAAAGTCACATCTGTGTTGATGAGAGTCAAGGGAGAGAAAAGAAAATGAAAAGATGTCAAAATTGGTTGAGGAAAGAGGTAAAAAGCCAATGTAATGTCAAGGAGGGCAAAATAGTTACTAAAAAGTACCCAAATATACCATACCTGACCCTGAGCCTATGTTACAAGTTAAGAAAGTCCTATAGTGATCCTAGTGACTAGTTTCGAGAGTGTATGCAGTGAAAATAAGGGCAAGCCTATGGTATTGAGCACTAACTGTACTTGAAGTCACTTCTGAGCGTGAGTGTTGAATGAATCCTTAAATTTGAACTATATATCTATTGTGTGAAAAAGAGATTTCTTTTGAAGTGAGGGCACTAGTTACATTGTTGGAGAATTGGTACCTTGGTGATTGTGAAAAGTGTATGTTGTGGTGTCTATTGGTCAATCTATGTCATGTTTTGTTCCGCATGAGTTAACTTGTTGAGTCTAGATGAAAAGATTTTCAATAATGTCATGGAATTAATTGAGAAAGCCATGTGATTGCTTGAGTTTCTATGTCTGATACTACATAAGTGTCGTTTAGAGTTCTAGTGTGTCGCTTGAGGACAAACAACAAGTTTAAGTTGAAGGTGTTGATATACCGTGAGTTTACGGTATTTTTGAGGCATTTCACTTAGATTTTGTGTGTGTCTAGGGCTATTTTGTATTATAAATAATGTTTTGTGTATAAATTTTGCAGGAAATAGGCTTAGATGCGGTTGATGGATATGAGAGCTGAAAAAATGCAGAAGTAGCCACCAATGGAGTGACCCACAGACCGTAGGTCCAACGATGGGCGGTGGGTGGTAAGTCATAGGTCCTGGTCTGGGAGTTGAGTTTCAATACTCAGTCCATGGAGTGCCAGGAGGGATTATAGACCAGTCCACCGATCGTGGGTGAGGTATCATAGGTGGAACATCAAGGAAGTCTGACTAAGTGTGGATCCACGGAGCAAACGACGGATCGTAGGTTGACCCATGGTCTGTCCTGCACAACCATCAATGAGATCAGAGAAGTTGAGGTTCCAGTACTTCATTGAAGTTTCTAAGTGTTGAGCCATGTAGGGTGACCTACGGACCGTAGGTCGTGTTGTCAACAGAAGCCGCGTTCCAGCAGTTTATTTCCTTATTTTGTTTCATGTTTTATTTAGGATTTGTTTTCTATAAATAGGAGTTGTAATCCTCATTTTTGGGGGTTAGACATTATTGTATACTTCTAGTTATTGGTTTTTGGGAATTAAGTTGCAAACTTTGAGTAATTAACTTTCTGGTTTACGTTTTATTTGATTTTATCTTTGAAATTCAATTGAAGATTCCGGATATCATCAATTCTTCTTGTAAGTTCATGAATTCTTTTTACCCAATTATGAATTGTGTTATTTCAAGCATGAGTAGCTAAATCCACAACTAAGGTTGTGGGAACCATGAGCAATTAACAAAGTATGAATAATAATTAAGTAATTCTTGAATAGTGTTCATACATGTATTGTTAATTCTTTCACTTAGAAGTCTTTTTAACAGTTGCAAACGTTAGAACTCGCCTTGTTTCTACTTGCCGGACCAAGCAGGTGCTGAATGAGAAAAGAATTAACAATAGAGATTTAGTGGATACTATCTAATAGTCTAGTATCAATTGGATGGAGGGTGAAAACTAAGCTATACATTGATGTGATGACTAATCTGAAGTAAAATGTAAGGTTTAGTAAAGCATACACCAGTAGCCGGACCAAGGTGCGTCGTGAAATTCCCTAATTGGAGGACCAATCACTTAGGGATACCTAACTTACCAACTTTGCATGTAAAATACTAGGAAATGATTACTATTATTGGGATTACCGCGTTAAGAGCTTGTGGGGAACACATATGCCCTAGTTTCTTTCTCATATTGATAATTCAAAGGTTGAATCTTGTCTACTTGTTACTAAAAGCATTTTAAATTGTTACTTACTTACAAAATCCCTCCTATTTACTTTCCTTGGAAATAAGTTGACTAAACGGAAATAATAGTGAGTTAAAGTTAAGTCTAAACCATATTCATCATGGGATCAACTCCAACCTACAAGTTGGGTTCTTTACTTGATAACAATCGCTTATACTTCTTTAGGGAGGTGTAATTTGAGCGTATCAAGCACAGGAGCCGAAAAGTTGAGAATAATGAAATGTTTTGATTTTAAAACGATTGAAAGGCCACGACCCTTTAATTTCAGCAATCCACTCGGTGAGTCGCCTAGTGGATTTTAGCTCACCGAAGTTCACAGTACTTCATCTTCATCCATTGAGTTGGTCCAAAGGGAGATCAATGTCGGGCTCGCCAAACTACTCGATAGTTCACCGAGTGGACTTTAGCTCACCCAATTTCCTTTCTCTCAAAAAATTTAAATCTCAACCTGCACATCAAACAAACGTTATTCAAATGACAAAAAGTAAAATTTGGGTTGCCTCCCAAGAAGCGTCTTATTTAATGTCGTGGCACGACATTGCCACGTGATCATGCCTCATTTTTTGGGTTTACCAAAGTATCAGTTGGGAGACCTTCTTTCGGTCATGGATTTAAATTAGTCGAGATCTGACCCATCTACATTTCAAGCTGCTTAATGGACACTGAGTGTGATGTGACCGTTTGGTTTAGAGAAGAAACATCATCTTTCATTTCCTTCACTGATGATTCTAAGATTTCAACTCATATAGGGCTTGTTTTTAATAGTATTAGTGTCCTCGATGCCTATTTTGTGCTCCAAACTAATTTTTAAATGGTAATTTGCAGATATAAAGGCAAAAGAGTAAGGCAAGGACATTACTGGGTAAAAAGGAGCGAAAATGAAGAAAAAGGCTGAAGATAGTGAAAGATGATAATCGCCAAAGCCACTCGGCGAGTCACCGAGTGGCACTTCATCTTGCCAAATGTTCCAGCGTGGCAGCCTTTGGGAGAATCTAACTTGGCGATGATATTGGACCTTCAGCGAACCGCCAAATAGATTGGCGATAAAGAATTTGATCGCATAAAGTTACAGTGTCTGAAGGATGAAGAGTCAAAGCAAAGCGGTAATGAAAAAGAGAAATTGGCGCATCGCTGACTTGGTCGGCGATGCTCGACTAACTCCGTCGGGTGACCCCGAAGACCAAAATCTAAGAAAGTATAAATGGATTTTCAAAAAAAAGAAAAGAGAGATCCTGCCATTGTTAGACTCAGAGTTTTTGATTGAAGACTGTTATTCTTAGTTGTTAAGAGTTTTCTAGTAAATTTCAAGTTGGGTTTTCGACATTACGCATTTTGGATCATTGTAAAGACGTGGATTGCATTGCCCAGCTTATGGATAACGTAGTTGGTAACAATTTCCTACTTTTTATGATGTGTGGATAAAACCCCAGTCTTGGGGGTGTGATTATGTGATTAATTGCCTTAATTAGTTTATGGGTGTTAGTAATTACTGATTTAATTGATGCTTTGAAGTGGGTTTGATTGATAGTTGAGTTTTAACTTATGAACTATAGTTGCAAATGTTGTTCTAGTCTAGTGTTCTATGCTTGCTTGAGAAAGAGGTTATCGAATTAAGGTTATCAATTGATGATTATAGTGATTGGGTTGTTGTGGGTTCAACTCGAGAGAGTGAATCTTAATTCGTTGTTACCTATCTAGCTCAAGAGAGTAGATAAATTGAGGTTTTGGGTTGCTTATAGTGTGAGGCTTGTCGAGGTTCGAGAGAACTCACTTGATTCGTGATAGTTGATCGATAGATGGCTATTACATCTAGAGCCTAGCCTACCCACTAAGATTCAGCGACTTTTGGTAATTAGTAATCACCCGTATAGCGAAATTGGCAATTAATCGATTACATCCCCAAGTATCCCTTTCTACTTGATTACTCCCATGTTTCCGTAGTTGTTAATTGACAAACCTTTTCCCGTATTTGACATTTGTTGTCAACCCCATAGATTTAATCTAATGATTTTGATAATTTCTATTCCTACAACTTCTTAGAACATGTCTCTCACTTCGTAACTGAATTTTCTACCGTATCACTCCCTGTGGGATCGACCCAACTTCTTGTTGTGTTTATACTAGATTACGATAGCCTAAATTTAGTATTGGATGAAGTGTAGATGAGCGTTTATCAAAAATGGCGCCGTTGCCGGGGAGTGGTGTTTAGAATTCTCTAGTGAAGTAGAGTTGTGATCTAATCTTATTTGTAGTTGAATCGACTTACTTTGTTTCTGTGTTTGTTGTTGGGTATTTGTTAATAGGTGACTAGATGAGTGTGAACGGAAGAAACGGTAGCCAACTAGGTCACCAAGATGACACTGGCAATATGAATGATGTCAATGAAGACGCTCATGTGGATGGTGTAGGTGCTATTCTTTTACCTCAGATTGTGGGACATGCTGTGTTCCACGTGACTAGCAATATGCTTCAACTTTTGCAAATGAAAGGACTATTTGGAGGGCTAGCAAATGAGGATCCCCATGACCAGATCAGGAACTTTATGGACGTGTGTGGTCCATTCTCATTCAAAAACATCTCACAAGAGTCAGTCAAGGTCCGGTTGTTTCCTTTTTCGTTGATGGGGGAAACAACTAAATGATTAGCTGATGTACCGAGGGATTCGAATACGTCTTGGGACGAGCTTACCAAGGCATTCTACATAAGGTTTTTCCCTCCTTCAAGGATGATGTCATTGAGAGACAATATTCAAGGCTTTAAACATTTTGATGGTGAACCAATCCACAAAACATGGATGAGGTTTCAGAAGCTATTACTCCAATGCCCTACTCATGGACTGCCAAACAACGTGTTGTTAAAGCACTTCTATCGGAGTCTAGACTTGGTGAACAAAGGTGTGGCTGACCAACTGGTCCAAGGAGGTATTATGCAGCTGCCTTTTGAGGTAGCTTCGACTCTCCTTTATGGGATGACGAAGATAAATTGAGCTTTGTATACTCGGGAGGATCAGGTGTTTCCTTTGACTTTCAGGATGACAAATGAGACAATTTAAAAAGACCAAGAGCGGGATCAAAACATGGCCAAAATGATGACCCAATTGGATCTTTTGTAAAAAAAAGTCATGGGTAGTGGTTCTAAGGAACTGAATGCAGTTGGAGTTAGTGGAGCAAATCCCGATGATGCGCACTTTGAATCTCTGTACAATGAAGAAGTACACTTTCTAGCAAATCAGGGAGGGGATTTCCGCAAAAAATATTCAAGGCCAAGTTGGAACCAAGGTCGGAATAGAGAGCCTGAAGAAGGTTGGAAAGACCGTTATAAGGAATTGTGTGACCGTGGCACAAATTGGAGGGAATGGGATGGTGACAAAGAGAGATATGTTCCTCCTCATGAGCGTCAAAAGCCAAAAGAGCAAAGGGATGACTCGGGGAACTTTAGCACGGAAGATACGCTTGCACGCATTCTTAATAAAGTGCAAGGGTTAGACAAAGTGCTTAAAGAAATGAAAGAGCACGTCTACACTCTAAATCAGATGGTTACTTCTCACTCGGTGTCCATTAAATAACCGGAAAAGCTAATGGGCAAGATTTCATCTCATTTGAACCCAAGGCAAAGAGGAGGTTTACATAGTGATACCTAGGTTAACCAAAGAATGACCCTTGAAAGAGTATCTACGTTGTGCTACGATGTTAAATAAGGCATTTCTAGGGAGACAACCCAAATGCTTATGGTTTTATTATTGTTGTTTGAATAACGGGTGCTGAATGTGCAGGTTGAAAAGTTGAAATTTCTGGGAAAGGAGCAGTTATGTGAGCCCAGGGACCAGTCGGTGAGCCCGACTCGGATCACCGTTTGAACCGCCTAGTTAGCTAGAGGTTTTGTAAAACTTGGCGGGCTAAAGAGCCACTCGGCGCATCGTTGAATGGGTCGGTGACATAAGTGAGCGTCGCCGACTTACGTGTGAACTGAAGAGTCAACAGACCCAAGCCGTTTTAAAATTCAAAACTCTTTATCATTTCATACTTTTCGACTTCTATACTTTCACAACCGCACTTTAGATTTAATCTTTTGCATTTTATCGCATTTTTTTGCATTGGATCAATCACTCGGGGGATAATATTGGTAATTTGCTAGCTTAGCTTTTCAAACATCTGCTTCAGAGGTTGATTATCCGAACCCCATCTTTGTATTTTGATAATTATGAACGCATAATGGTTGTCTTATTGTGTTTTTTGCGTGAAAGTGCAGGATTAGATGAATCGATTATTGTGTTTTGTGCCTGTGATATCCCTAATCGTGTTAATTGGACCTTATTGTTGATTCTCGTATGTTTAATCGATAAAATTTGGGAGTTGTGTTGATTTTGTTGTTGGGTCTAGTAGGGGTGAATTAAGAGTAACCGCGACTGTGCCGATCGTCCAATTTTGTCCAATGATAGAGCGGTTTACGTCAATCTTAAAGGCAAAAGACGTCGATTGGCCAATTTTGGCCAAATGGGGGGAACTTTGAGTACCCCGAGGTCATGAGTAGTATGGGTCTGGGATTAATTATATAGAATAGGTTTTTAATTTTTTTTTCATGGGTTGCGGGTTAGAAATTGAAGGACGGGGTAAAAATCTGGCATGTTGAACTAATCGGCGAGCTGGGTCGGCGGTTCACCTAAAGACCCCTGGATTTCCTTTTTATCTTTCATTTTTGTGAATTGTGTTCTGTAACTTTTAGTGATATGCCTGAGCTCGCCGAGTTCACTCGGCCACTCACCGAAAATCCCTTCTGATCCCCCTTCTGCGCCCTTATTTCTTGAAAATATTCTGTAACATTCGACGAGCTACTTTAGTTCTCCAAATGGTATTGGCGATTCACCGAAAGGCCCTAGACATCACCGATTTGTGCTAATTTCTGAGTGATTTTGTTCTGTAACATTTGGCAAGCCTAACTTGGCTCACCAAATGGGTTCGGTGACTCGACGAACGATTCGACGAGTCTTCCTGCAATTTTGTTTTACATTTTGAATTTTTTTTTTAACTAAGTCTAACGTTTTAAACTTTGTTTTGAAGATATGGCTAGACCAAAAGAACCAGGGAGAAATCAACCGCCCGAAAGCGGGCTAGAGGTATAAGTATAAATGAGGGGGCTGCATCCTCTCGGAAAGCACCGGCAAAACTTCCTCCGACTGGGGAAAAGGAAAAAGAAAGGGGCCTGTTCTACCCACACCAGCGGAGGGGAGTTCAGATATGGAGGGCATTTATGCTACTCACCTCACCACTTCTGAAAGTGTGGGTCATTCAGGGGACAGTTCTCCGATCTTCGTTTCTGAATCGGAAGATGATCAACTTCTCCAGGCTAGGAGAGCGGAGCTACTCTCTAAGGCGATGAATGATCCAGCTTGATCCAGCTCGGATCCTAGTGCCTGCTACCCCTCATCCAGCTCCAGCAAATATAGTGGAGCAGGTACCACCAACTCAGGTTCCTCCACCCTGGTCAGTGAATAGATTAAAGGCTGAGGGTTTGAGGACAATATTGGAAGAAAAGAGGTTGCTTACAGATGGAGTTGTAGACAGGTACCCGGAGGTGTGGAACGCCATAAAGTTCCACAAGTTTGAGAGTTTCACGAAGCCCTGAGGCCCATACATTCCTACTTTGGTCTGAGAATTCTATGTTGAGTATGGGAAGTTGGTTCCCAAACGAAAGAAGAAGGCCAGCGCATCCAAGTCGGTCGACTATATGGTAGTGCGGGGACGGAAAGTGAAGTGTAGCAGCACCTATATCAATGAGGTGCTCGGCTGTACAATGAATGTGATGCACTAGTACATCAATAAAATCCGGAAGAAGACCCTAGATGATTTGAGGGTTGGTTAGCGCCCCTGATTTCTTATGTGACACCGTGGTGAATTAAGGTCGGTGTTCCTATTGAGAAGAAGGACATGAACGTGGCTGACAGGTATTGGTTCAGGTTCATTAGCACCATACTGATGCCGTCACAAAATGAATCAATACTTCGGCACCCAAAATCTGCGTGATTAGGCTGCATCATGGACTGGGACAACCTTAATTTAGGTCTACTCATAGAGCAGGAGATGACCACAAGGGCCAAGCAGAGTCAGACCTCTCTCCCCTTACCCATGTTGATAACTGAGCTGTGTAGGCGGGACCGTGTTTTGATGATTGCCAAGACGGATGTAGAAGTGACTCCCACTTCCTATACTGACATCCGGAGAGCTGCACGACAGATACATCCCTGGTAGTCGATGTTGAGATGTTGCCGACAGAGGCAATACTTTCCCCTCTGGCCAGTGAGCCTACAGGTACCCCTGGCCCATCTACTTCTGCCCGTCCTAGTTCGTCTGTTTTTCCCCCTCCTACTACTGCTGTTGCTTCTTCCTGACCCCCTATCACCATGGCCATATTGTATAAGATGGGCTATTTTGCTCAATCTGCTGATGAGCGTGCCTCTCAGGTAGAGGTCGTTGTGCCTGGGTTGAGTGAGAGAGTTATTGTTGCTGCCTTGGACCAGATTAGGACTGAGTTGAGAGAGCACAAGGGATTTATAGATGCCCACAGATTTGCATTGGATGCCCTTACTGTGAGGGTAGAGGCTTCTAAGCAGGGACATGGTACTTCTGCTGATGTGATGGCCTTGAAGGCCGATATTGTTGGGCTGAGAAAAGATGTGGAGGAGCTGAAGTCCACCGATCTATCTATGTTCTTTGGCACTGTAAAGCTCCCTGAGGTTTCGAGCACTGATGTTCCAGCCATTTCTGATATTCCTCCGGCTACTACGATCGGAGATGTTGCTAGGGCTGATGATATAGATGGCGAGTCCGACGCTGAGACAGATAAGGAGGAGCAGGGTGTTCGTGATGCAGCCGTGTACGATGACTTAGATGACCTTGAGGGAGCTATGGTCCAGTCAGTTGTAGAGGCTTCTTTCAGAGATACCTCGATGGTGGGATCCAGTGGAGCAAATGATGTTGTTGAGCCAGGCACTGATGCCCCGACAGATGGAGTCATTGACATCCAGAGTTCACCCAGGCTTAGCCTGGCAGGATGATCCTTTTGACTATCTTTCTGTTAAAATTTTGACTGTTTTTACTATTTTTTGCATTTGAGGACAATTGCTAGATTAGTTTGGCGGGGTGAGGTATTTCCATACCTACCTCTTTTGGGCCGTTGTCTGGATATTATGTGTTTATGATTTTTTTTGGATGATGATATTTGGTTGTTATATATTGATTTTGATCCATTGTGTTGATTTTCTGTTTTGAAATACAACTTGTTGACTTTTGCTTTTGAACCAATTTTAAAAATTTGCCACCTCTTGATGTACTATAATGTGGCTGTTCTCTTGCAATTTTGAGTATCGGTTGTGATCAATACCAATGACTTGAATAGTACTCTCTATTGAACGATATGAGTGTACTGCTTTGATGAGGAAAATTGAGTTACATAGGTCATATGTGAACTCCTAGCATCTCGTTGTGACTAGCCGATTGTTTATTTGATCTCTTGTGATGATCGTTGCATTCTAGCTGAAAATTGTAGCGTCTTGTTTGATGATTTAGTCGAATGCCATGTGTGGTGAGATTTTCTTAAAACATGTGGTTGGTAATACCTAGAACTTACCCCGTTAGTCTAATTTATTGATGTAAGCAAGTGATTGAGATGATCTTAGGCATAATTTGTGATGAGTGAACCAAAATTGATCTGATACCTCTTTGTGACCACCTTGTGAGAGTGTGGACCTAGCTTGGCACCATTTGAGCCTATCCTTTTCTTTGGAAGAAACTTGAAGAACTTTGATCTCCTTGTCCCATCACCTACAACCTTCATGAAGTATTGGTTCGTTTGAATAGCCAACTTAGGCCCAAAGCCTAAGTTGGGGGTGTGGTAAAAAAGGAGGAAAATCAAGAAGTGTGAAAAAATTGCCCTTGAAGGATCTTGTTGAAAAAGATGGAACCCCTCGATGTAAAAAAAAAGAAAGAGAGAAAGAAAAGAAAAATGTGAAAATAGAAAAAGATTGAAAAAAGAGAGTTTGTGAAATAAATTTTGTTAAATGAGCAAAAGGAAAGGGGGTATCCCATGAGTTATGTTTAAATGAACATAGTGTGGATTGTGAACATCATATAGTGCAAAAGAGAATGAGAAAAAGTGAAAGGCAGGATGCAACACCCCGAATTTGAAAGAGGGAAGCTAAGCAAAATTTCAGCAGTTCCAGGTGCCATGCACGGTGGCCTACCACGGCCCATGAGTTGGACCACGGACTGTAGGTGGGTCCGTGGATTGGCCATTCAAAAATGGTCCAGGCATAAGTCTCTGACCACCACCAATGAGTGTGCAGGACGGACCGTTGGTCAGTCCATGGTCCGTCAGTGGTGAGTCGTGGGTCAGGGTTCAGTAGTTAAGATCAGGGGCAGTTGGGTCTTTTCATAATTAATTAGTTCCTATACTACGTAGTTTTGCCTATGTTTAGGACCCCTATATAAGTTTTTTCAACACCCAAATTAGCCTATTCACTTCATTGTTCCAAATTCACAAAAGAAGAACTCCCAAATAATTCTCTCTCTAGAAACTTGAAGAAGAAGAAGAAGGATTCATCTAGGGTTTCAGGCTAAGGTCTCAATTTCTCCATTTAAGGCTAGCATTTGGATTCAAGGTATGATAGTTTTCATCCATGGATTCCTTCCATTCATGGAGTTCCTAAACTTCCTTATTTCTAAAGGTAGAATTCCCCAAATTGAGTTAGGGTTTTCTTCAAATACTACGGGTTCTTATCATTATTGATTTAAATGATTGAATTATGATCTTGTATGCATGAATTGATGAATTACTATGATTTTTATGATGATTTCCCAATGAACCCATGTAATCCCCATATTTTCAAGTTATGAATCATATGATGTAGGATTTTGATCTTCAAGGAAGATTTTTATGAAATCAAGCATGTATTACTAGTTTTACATGAACTTATGATGAAATCCATATCTAACCCATGTTTTCTAAGCATTGATGATTGAAAGTGGGTTTGAACCTCAAGAGGTAAATTAGAGACTCATGCATTTTCTTATGAAATATATGCAAATGTTTTAAGGGTTCTTTGTGAGTAAAGTACCAATGATGATGTTGTGTTGTGAAAGGATATTAGCATAAACACATAATATCATGATGTAAAAGGTTTACTCACATAGAAACAATTCTTAGGTTGAAAGGCTTTCTCACCTAATTGAATCAAAGTGTAAGAGCTATCCTAATAAACTAGCTTGGATTGGTTGTCCAAGGACACCTTTTCATGAATAATAAAGTCAAGTAAGAAATTACTTTTTCGTGGGATTTATGCTTAGCACCGAGTGGATATTGATAATGGGATGGAAGTTATCCCGTAGTAGAGGCCGGGTTTATAGAAGTAATCTCATGATATGGAAGCTCCCCCGTTAGTAGAGGTCGGGTTTCTAGTAGTAATCTCCTTATCCCTTAACTATGTGCCCCCATAGGTTGATTAGCTATTGAATTTGCTTAAGCTAGAAGTTCATAGTCCTTACCTTGGCAAGTAGGACAACCCTTTTCGGTGTGGGAGACATCGGGGGATCATGTTATAGCTCCATGGTCTCAATATCAGTTAAGGATAATTCCCCACAAGTAATAATGAACTAAGGTTACTCAAGGAGTATCACATATGACTTCAAGGGTTTTAAAGAAGAAGTTAGCTTGCATTCACCATGATTTATAACTTCTGCTTTATAACTCTTTTATATCATGTTGAGCTTGGTCTGTTGCATGTCATGAAATGAAATGTTCCTTTTAGCATGATTTTACTATTTTATGCATGGCTATCATACTTGGTACATTATTTTGTACTAACGCATACTCTTGCCTACATTTCCCCAAATATAGGGTTCGATAGTCAGGGTACTCTGTTTCGTGGCTAGTGGGTGATTTGATTGATTCATGAGCTTTGGGGAGTCCTCATGCTTCAAGGTCGAACTTTATTATGTTCACATTCTTTCTCGTATTTTCTCTTTTGAACATGATGTATGGGCTAAGCCCAATTTCATTCTATTGTATTAGATGGCTATGATGAGACAAGTGTTTTAGACTTCCGCTTTGTTATAAAATGTTTTGGACTTGGACTATTGTTTTACTCTTATTGTTCTATTTCTTATGTTATGAGAGCTAAGTGGCTTGTATGGAGTACTTCGGGGTTCTATATTCCATGTTACATCTAGGAGGTACCCTTGGGTCATGACAAACTTGGTATCAGAGCACAAGGTTTAGAATGGTCCTAGGATGACTCATAAGCCACGTCTAGTAGAGTCTTGTTCATGAGTGTGAAGCGCGCCAGATTTATGAATGAGAGGCTACAAGATGATTAGGAAACTCCACTTCTTTCATTACACTTAAGTCGTGCGATAGAGTTTAACTCTATAAGGTGTCTCTCTTAATCCTTATCATATGTTTCTCAGGATAAGGGTTCCTGAAGAACTTATGCTAGAAGGAATGTGAGGGAGAATGCGGAACAAGAAGATCCTCCCCAAAATCCTCAAGTTCCGGTCGATTCTTCGGCCGAGCAAGTGTCTAATGCAGAGTTTAGGGCTGCTTTTCAAGTGTTGGCTCAAGCCGTGACGGCCCAAACCAATAGTGAGGTAGTGGTTCCCGCAACCTCAAACGTGAATACGTAGGCTTCAAGAGTAAGGGACTTCACAAGAATAAATCCTACGGAGTTTCATGGTTCTAAAGTTGAGGAAGATCCTCAAGAATTTATTGATGAGGTCTATAAGGTGTTAATGATCATGGGAGTTACGCCGGTGGAAAAGGCGGAGTTGGCCGCTTAACAACTAAAAGGTCTGGCTCAAATTTGGTATAATCAATGGAATGAAGGGAGGACGGAAGATGTCGGTCCTCTTGATTGAGCGAAGTTTAAGGCCGCTTTTCTTGATAGGTTAATTCCCCTTGAGATGAGGGAAGCTAAGGTGCTTGAGTTCATTAATCTTCGACAAGGGAGTATGAGTGTGAGGGAATATGCTCTAATGGTGATGCCCCCAGACTTTAAATCAATTTTTGAGAATACTGATGCACCGTGCAACTGGTCAAAGATATCATCTATACGAGGCAACAAGTACTTATTTCAAATGGTGACCCTATTTAATTGTCGGTAGTCTATGCAAATCCTCATACTACCATCAATCTTCTTAACAAACAAGACATGAGCACCCCACCGGGAAGCACTAGGACAGATTAATCTCTTAACAATGAGGTTTAAATCTGGGTCTTAAGCTCTCTTTACTCTACTTGAGCCTTGCGATAAGGAGGGATAGAGATAGGGCGAGTGCCAGGCTCAAAGTCAATACAAAATCTATATCTCTATATGAAGGCATACTAGGTAAATACATAGGAAACAGTTCCTTAAACTCAGACTCTACTGGAATAAACTAAATAGAGGGGGACTCTGCATCGACATCCCGGATATTAGGCAAATATGCCAAGAAAACCCCTACCTCACCTTTTTCTTAGCCCGGATCAAAGATATTATCTTAACTGGCTTAGGCTTGTACACCCCTTCCCACTCTAACTTTTCCCTACCCGGGATCTCTAGAGTCAAAGTATTAGAATTATAATTAAGCACATCATAATAGTGGCATAACCAAGTCATGCCTAAGATTACATCAAAGTAAGTCATATCCAAAATAACCAAATAAGTCCAAGTCTAAGAACCCATAAACAAGACAGAACAAGCACGATAGACATGGGTGACTATGACAAATCTCCAACTGGGGTAGAAACATGGATGGGGGCATCAAGCACATCACAATTCGCATCAAATCCCAAGGAAAATTGTACTGACACATAAGAGTAAGTAGAACCTGGATCAAACAAAACTGTAGCCATCCGGTCACAGACAAGAATAGTACTTGTGATCACTGCATGAGATGCCTCAGCCTCGGTCTTGTCTGGAATGGCATAAAACTGAGCTTTGTTATCCTGATGGGCAACCTCTCTGTTTGACTGCACTGCTCCCCTACCTGCATTACCATTTCCCCAACCAACACGGCCTGTGTGATTTCCTCCTCGCCCACCTTGCGGACGTCGTCTTCCACCTCAATCTCCACATTCTCTTCTACCTCGGCCTGGGGTGCGGGAGGGCCTCTTTCCTGGGTACATCCTCAGCTTGGGCTTCACCCATGGTGGGTGCTACCCTTCCTCAGCCTCTTTTCCTTCCTCTTCCTCTGCCCCTACCTCGACCACGTTCTTTCGATGTGGGCTCCCCTGCTAGCTCATTGATGGGAGCTACAATCCTGGCGCCGTTGTTTCGTATGTTAACGATCACTGGACCAAAGAGTGAAAGAGATTAGATACCAATTTGGATCACCATATACCAATTGGAATAAAGTTATAGCACGAAAGGAGAAGAAGATATTCAGACTTTTCTAGAGTCCTGTAGCCTCTTGAATAAAAGTACACACGTCTTTGTACCATTTTGCAAGATTCTACTAGACTCGTTTTGGTACAACAAGATCAATGAACCTAGGGCTCTGATTCCAACGTTGTCACGACCCAAACCGCTGTGAGTGGCACCCATACTAACCCTCCAGTGGGAGAACCATTTCTACAACACAACTAAACAATACTCACCAAAACACAAGCATTTAAAGATGTGGAAACAAGTTTAAATAATCAATTTAAAAGTCGAGTTCCCATAAACTCAGTAAGTGACCAAAACAAAACATAAACAAGCAGAAATCATAAAAGAAAATGAATAACTAAGAAATCATAAAATCTATGGTAAGAGGATTACATATTTTGAAAACTTTAGTAATCCTAAAATATATGTATGGTAAGAAAAATATATATGGTAAAAAGTACTAGGAGAATTAATAATTAAGATATTTTAAAATAAATTGTATGAGAAAATATATTTAAATTATGGAATCCAATAATATATAATGCATATGGTAAGAAACATTAGGAAAATTAATATTTTAGTTATCTGATTATATATGGTAAGAGAAAAAATATATATTATAAAACTTATTGCATCCTAAGTATATTTTAAAAAAATTAAGAAATCCTAGAATATATGGTAAGAGAAAAAAATATAGCAAAAGGCCAATAGGTTGTGGACTCCGTATTACATGGGCTACGAAAACCCAAAGCATGTTATTTGATGAATTCAAGAAAGTTTGAAGGCTCAAATGAAATGCTAAAAAACACTATCCCCATTCCTATCATGACCCAAAAATGGACATGGTGACACTTATCTCTTCCCACCAAGACAAGTCATCCTCAACCCAACGAAAATGAAAGAAAAATAGAAAATAGTAAAAACAAAACCAAGATAGAGCATAAAACTTATTCCTCTATAAACACCCCCCCCCCAAAAAAAAATAAAAATAAAAATTGGTTGTCACGTGTACGAGCTACTAACTACAAAGTCCTTGATGAGACTCGAGATCAATAAAAGGAGAAAGAGATCACGTGCATCCGGGCTCGGAACCTACACAAGTGTAGAAGCAAGGGTAAGTACCAATAACACGGTACCCAACAAGCAACTTGCTAAACAGAGCAACTAGCTAGAAATAGAATACCCCTTACACTCCAACCGAACCTCTCAAACTACAACCTACACAGAAATAAGCACAACCTAGCAACTCTACAATACAAGGGTCACAGGCCCACTATTCACAGTTCGATCTTCACAATTCAATAATCAACAAATCAAATAAGTCAATCTCGATGACAAGTAGCTCGGTCACACATAGAAAACACTTCAATTACAATTCGCAAGTAAGTCACGCATAACCACAGTGTGTATCAAGTCATAATGATGATCACTAGCCGGCAAAGACCTCAGCATGATAACACTCGTCGGCAAAGACCTCAGCATGATAACACTCGCCGTCAAAGACCTCAGCATGATAACACTCACCAGTAAAGACCTCGGCATGATACACTCGCCGGCAAAGATGTCGACATGGTAACACTCACCAGCAAAGAGCTCGGCATGATAAAACTCACCGGCAAAGAATTCGGCATGATAACACTCACCGAAAAAGACCTCGGCATGATAAAACTCATCTCCAAAGACCTCGGTATGGTAACACTCGCCGACAAAGACCTCGGCATGATAAAATTTGCCGGAAAAGACCTCGGCATGGTAACACTCACCGGCAAAGACCTCGACATGGTAACCCTCGTCGGCAAACACCTTAGCATGATAACACTCATCAACAAAGACCTCGACATGATAACACTAGCCGGTAAAGACCTTGGCATGATAACACTCACTGACAAAGACCTCGGCTTGATAACACTCACCGGCAAAAACCTCGGCATGATAACACTCGCTAGAAAAGACCTCAGCATGATAACACTCACTGGCAAAGAGCTCGAAATGATAACACTCACCGGTAAAGACCTCGCATAATATCACTTGCCGGCTAAAACCTTGGCATAATAACACTTGCTGACAAAGGCCTAGCATAATAACTCGTCACATGACTTATCACGGTGTTCAACGCTTAAAGAACACAATCAATATAACACCACATAGAAGAGACAACAATTTGCACAATTCTAGTCTACATTCATGCTTTCATGCATTTCATCAAACAATTAATAAGGGTTACATTAAGGCAATTCACATCATCATGTTCAACACATAGCCTCTTTCATTTGAATCCTTTTTTATTCATTAAGATTTAACAAATGGATAATTTAACCCTTCACCTCATCCTCATTGCTCCCAACACACAGGCATCAAAGGAAGCATAGGAATTCATCTAGAATATAAGGATTAGGAAGCAAACTACCTTAAATCAATCAACAATCACTCCAATAATCGAGTCTTCCCCTTCCAAACCACTACTGAAGACATACAATCTATAAATAAGCAAAAATTCACAATAAATTCCCAGAAATAACAATACACACATCAATTTTGTTTGAAAAGTGGGTCAATAAACACAAACCCTATTCCGTAAATAAGGTTTGAATCCGAAAAAACAATACTTAAAAACATTGCTCAAGGTTTTGGGAACTAATTAGGGAAACTCATTTCAGCAATGGGCTTGAGAATCAGTTCATAACTCACTTTTACTTCAAAATTCAAGTTCATGAAGAACTCCCAATTTATCAACCCAAAATCTTTATCTAAACTCATAAATTCAATAATAATAATAATGGGTAATCGAAGATTTAGTGTTAAGAAACGTTACCCAAAAGATTTTACTCCAAAATCTGGTCCAAATCGCCTACCCAAAGCTTTAAAAACTCAAAAATTATGAAATAGGGTTGCAACACCGATTTTAGAAAACATTCTGCCCAGGTTCTAGATGCTCATCGCTATCGAGACCCACGGTCACGCGATCGCAATGCGTAAGGAAGTCAACTCATTAAAGTTTACCATCGCGATCGCGGCAAGACCCATGTGATCGCGATGCACTCCAAGATGATGCTATGCTACCGCGATGACCAAAACGGCCATGTCCCAAAACCAAAAACCAGCCAAACTCAAAATTATCGAAAGAACCCCCAGGATTCATTCAGGACCCCATACACACAAACCACATATACGAATTAATTATACTCAACGTTCCCTAGTCAATGGGACTGTCAAAAAAAGAATTTGAGGTCTCTTTGACCCGACATCTGTGAAACCACAAGAAATTAAATCAACGCCTAAAAAGAATAAAACAAACTCGGGACCTCTCAAAAATCAACCATGACCTCACCTAGGCCAAAAATCATTGCCCGAATCCAATAGAAATCTCAGAATCCCGATCCGAGAATCTGAATCTAAAATGTTGACCAAAGTCAACCCAAAGTCTAAAATTCCACAATTTCACAGCTTAGGACCTCAAATCCTCAAAAAGACTCAGAATCTGAGACTGACAACTCTTACGAATAAAATTTAACATTTTGGGACTGATGGAATTGTCAGAATCCCATTTCGACACTCAAAACTCCAAAAGACACCGAAAACCACTTTTTAACAACTTAGCCTTTCAAACTCAAAACTTACCAAAAATCTCCACTTTTAACTCAAAGTTCATAACCAAATTTTCAAACTCAATGAAAAATGACTCGAGGTTAACATTGGGAGGGCAAAATAGTAATTTCCACAGAAAACCAAAATGACCGACCAGGTCATTACATTATCCACCACTAAAAACATTTTCATCTTCGAAGATAAGCCAAAAGAATGTACCATGAGCTTCAAAAATCTGAGGATATCTGGTATGCATATCTGACTCTGTCTCCCAAGTCGCCTCACTAACTAAACGATGCTTGTACACCTTCATTAAACCGATCTCTTTGGTCCTATCCTTCTGGAGCTCCCTATCTAAAATGGATATAGGCTCCTCCTCGAAAGTTAAGCCTTGATCCAACTCAATAAAATCAAAAGAAAGGTTATGAGACTCATCCAACACGTACTTTCGAAGCATGGAAACATTAATCACGGGACACACATCTGACAAACTAGGGGGCAAGGACAACTTATAGGTACCTCTCCCACACAACTCAAAATCTCAAAGGGTCCAATGAATCTAGGTCAAAATATTTCCCTTCTTTTCGAACCTTGTCACACCCTTCATGGGTGACACTCAGAACCAAACATGATCACCCTCCATGAGCTCTAGCTCTCTAGCTCTCTAATACACATAACTCTTCTGTCGACTCTAGGTTTTCACTAGTCCATCGTGGATCATACGAACCTACTCCATAGCATCTATAAGCAAGTCTGTATCTAATGAATCCATCTCTACTGAATCAAATCATCTTGTTGGAGATCTACACCACCTACCATACAACGTCTAAAAAGGGGCCATTTAAATGTTGGAATGATAAATGTTTTTGTAGTCAAGCTGTGCTTAAGGCAAATGTTGATTCCACGTAGCACTCTAATAAATCACACAAGCTCAGAGCATGTCCTCCAACACCTGAATCGTCTGCTCGGACTGACCGTATCTAACCGAGTACCTAAACCATGCTGCAATGCCTTCCAGAAATAGGAAGTGTACTATGAACCTTGATCAAAGAAAATATAAACTAGTACCCCATTGATAACACTCAACTACACTTCATCCAATTCTTAGTGTAGGCGATCGCTAACAAGTATAAACTCAACTGAGAGTTAGGGTCGATCCCATAGGGAGTGATACGGTAAAGAATTCAATTAAGAAGTAAATTTCGTAACATGAAAACAAATCACAAAGTTTCAATGATTATTATCAAATGGGAGAAATTAGAAACCAATTTATGACAAAGATTACTTAACATGGGAAGTAGATAATTAGAGATCAGAACTTAGGAATGTGATCAGTCGAATGATAATTTCGCGTAATGGGTAGTTACTAGTTTCTTAAATTTTTTGAATCTCAATGGGTATGCTAGGTTTTGGATACAATAGTCATCTCTCAATCAACTATTGTGTTTCAAGTGAGTTCGCTCAAATGTCAACAAGCTTAACTGTCACACCCTGAGGCTACCCCTTTGGCGTAAATACGGGACCTAGGATCACGAGTGACCCCAAGCTAACCCTGAGCTAGCATATCATAAGCATACTTAAACAAATACTACGCGGAAGCTAAAAACATGAGATGTCTGAATATAAAAAACCTATGAGTTTAATAACAACTGAAAGATCCAACTCAAAACTAAAGTTACATCTAGAACTATGTCTGAAATAAGACTCTAAATGACTAGAGATGCTGGGACATGCCTGCAGCTAACTCTACCAAATATTGAAAAATAAAATGAAAAGAATAAATATAGAAACATGTCTATTATCCTTGAAATATGAGGATTCATCACTGAAGCTGCTGAAATGGAGATTGAGAGCTAATCTATGCGTGATCTGAATGCTGAGGACCTAAACCTACATCACGAGAAGATGTAGCACAAAGTATGTGTCAGTACTTGAAAGGTACTGAGCATGCATGATAGGATAAAGCTGAACAACATATACATAACTGAATAAAGAATACAAATCAATGCTATAATTTGATTGAAATACTGAAATATACCGAATACTGAGCTAACTGAATGCAATGACCAGGTACATAACATGCTGAAACTGAATACTGAAAATGTAACTACTAACCTGGTCAATACACTAGAATCTGACTACGGGAGCTACTATTTACTGACATAAAATCACATGAGCTAAATGTGGAGTCTGATGTATACGCCCCATCGAGAGGACCCAACATACCTTGCCAAGGGTATAGAGGCATGACTGGCGTGATCACTAAATGTAATGTCCTCAGAGGGGATTTATAAACCTATGGGGGCACAAAGTTCTGGGACTATGAGGGTGACTGACCCTAGTCCAACTCTGTGTTAAGCCTACTCCCAATAGAATGTTTAAAATACCACATAACTGAAATAACTTGATAGCTCAAGATTCTGACATGCTAACTGAAAATGCTACATTAATGTACTGATAATGAAACATTTGTAAACTGATGCATGTATATCTGTATAAACTGGCCTAGCAAGTGTAATTCATGAACTAAACGAATCAACACATCTAGGGTTCTGAATTTCATGCAAGAACTAAGCAACAATGTTACGAAATCATGCTAATCTGATTTGGAGTATTCTAACAGCTAAAACCCAATAATTTCTAAATTGAAGAAAACCCTAGGTCTAAGCAATATTTAGGGAATCAAGATTCTGACTGAAATCTAGCGACCTAATGGGTGAAAGGAACCCACTAGTGAATCCCACATACCTGGTGACAAATTTCATGAAGAACTCTTTTGATTTCGGGGTTGGAAAAGCCGAAACCTTGCAGCGTTCTTGGACTAGGGCTGCTCGACTGATTTCTCCTCTTTTTGTTCTAATTGGATGAATTTTGGAGAATGAGTTGACTAGGGTAAGTTCTAATTAAGTTACTAGGCTAAAACTAACAAAGACTATGTAGTTTAGGGGTTAAACGACGTAGTTTAGGGGTCCAACGCATAGGGAAAAGACCAAATGACCCCTAACTTAAAAGCTATCGGGGCCAACCGACAGACTGACCGACGAACCGTGGAAGGACCAACGGTCCATTCTGGTCGGCCGTCGTTCAGCATCTGGGAGCTGGAACTTGAGGGTCTGACCCACGGCCCTGGACCACGAACCGTGGCCTGACCTACGGTCCGTAGGACCTGGCGTGGGCTGACCCTTAGTGGGATTTTCTGGACCTTTTCTGGGAGGGGCTGCAGGTGGCCATCAACGGACCCCCACCTACAGTTCGTCGGTGGTGCCTATCGGTGGCACCTGCAACTTCTGAAATCTGTATTCTTGTCTGTATAGGATACGGGGTGTTACATTATCTCCCCCTTGGGAATATTCGTCCTCGAATGAAGACTAAACTAGCTGAATATGGAGGGAAAGAGCTGCAAACCCTACCACTAATTACTAGAAACTGATTTATGATTGAACTAAGTTCCAAGAACATGCAAATACGCTAAAAATGCAAGTATAGCTGAAGGAACATGATACTAAGACTGAATCTACGCATGAATGACTGAAAAAATGGAGAGGAACTATTACCTCAAGCTGGAATGGAATCAGAAGGAAAGAGATGAGGATACTTGGCCTTCAGGGCTCCTTCCGCTTCCCAAGTAGCTCCCTCTACGGACTGACTCCTACACAAAACCTTCACTGAAGCGACTTCTTTGTTTTTCTCAAACTTCAAACATGGCGATCAAGAATTTCAACTTGATCCTCTTCATAAGTGAGACTATCATACACAGCCACACTCTCTAATGGCACTATAGATGCTGGATCACCCACACATTTCTTCAACAAGGAAATGTGAAAGACTGGATGGACTGCTGATAGTTCTGCTGGCCACTCTAACTCATAAGCCACTTTACCAACCCTTTTAAAGATCTTGTAAGGGCCTACATATCTAGGACTGGGCTTCCCTTTCTTGCAAAACCTCATCACCCCCTTCATAGGTGACACTTTCAGGAAAACCCAATTATCAATTTGGAACTCCAAGTCCCTTCTCCTTACATCTGCATAGGACTTCTGGTGACTCTGGGCTGTCTTAAGTCTATCTCTAATGATCTGAACATTCTCCATAGCCTCATGAACTGAATCTGGCACTCTCAAGGCTGCTCCACCTACCTCAAACCAACCAACTGGAGATCTACATCTACGCCCATAAAGTGCCTCATAAGGGGCCATCTGAATACTGGAATTGTAGCTATTATTGTAGGCGAACTCTATAAGAGGAAGGTGATCATCCCAACTACCCCTGAAGTCGATCACACAAGCTCTCAACATGTCCACTAAAGTCTGAACGAAATACTCTGCCTGTCCATCCGTCTGTGGATGAAATGTTGTGCTAAGATTAACTTGGGTACCAAGACCTTTCTGAAATGACTTCCAGAAATGAGAGGTAAACTGAGGACCTCTATCTGAGATGATAGACAAAGGAACCCCATGCAACCTGACTATCTCATTAATTTAAAGCTTGGTGTAGTCCTCCACCAAATCTGTAGTGTTGACAGCCAAAAAGTTAGCAGACTTAGTAACTATGTCAATTATCACCCAAATGGAGTCATGTTGTCTGCGAGTACGACGTAAACCTGCAATGAAGTCCATGTTGATCAATTCCCACTTCCAAGTAGGAATGTTAATCTCTTCAGTCATACCTCCTTGTTTCTGATGTTCTACTATCACTTGCTGACAATTGGGGCACTTAGCCATAAAATCGGCTATATCCCTCTTCATTCCATTCCACCAAAAGACTTCCCGCAGATCAGGGTACATCTTAGTGGCACTTGGATGAATAGAATACCTGGAATTATAGGCTTCTGTAAGGATCTGCTGTCTCCATTCACCCACCTTAGGAACACATAAATGACCCCAATAGCGAAGCACACCATCTCCCCCTTGGAAGAAAACCTCAACTCTCTACTGATGAACTACACCCTTTAGTTGAAGCAATATCGGATCACTGTCTTGCTTTTTCTTTAACCTCCGCTACCAATGAAGATTCTAACCCATTCTGAACTGTTACACCATCATCAGATATGCTCATAAGGCGAACTCCCAAGCGACTAAGCCTGTGAACATCATTTGCTAGTTCTTTTCTTTATTCCTCAACATTTGCTACACTACCTATAAATAATCTGCTAAGAGCATCCGCTACAACATTGGCCTTACCAGGATGGTAAAGCACATTCATGTCATAGTCCTTGAGGAATTCAAGCCATCTCCTCTGATGAAGATTCAACTCTTTCTAGGTGAACACATACTGGAGGTTCTTATGGTCTTTGAACACATCTACGTGAACACCATTCAAGTAAAGTCTCCAAATCGTAAGTGCAAACACCACTGCTGCAAGCTCGAGGTCATGATTCGGATAATTCTTCTCATGCACCTTAAGCTGTCTAGAAGAATAAGCTATAACCTTACCTCGCTGCATCAACACACAACCTAGGCCGACTCTGGATGCATCACAATAGATAACATAACCGTCTGAACCCTCTGGTAAAGTCAAAATAGGAGTTGTAGTCAACCTAGTTTTCAGTTCTGTGAAGCTCTTCTCACACTCATCTGACCACTGGAACATGACCTTCTTCTGAGTCAACTTAGTTAATGGAGAAGCTATGGATGAAAATCCTTCCACAAACCTTCTGTAGTAACTAACCAAACACAAGAAACTTCGGATATTTGTAGGAGAGGTGGGTCTGGGCCATTGTTTCACTGCTTTAATCTTTTGAGAATCCACTCGGATCCCTTCGCTAGACAATATATGACCAAGGAAAGAAATAGATTGCAACCAAAACTCACATTTGCTAAACTTAGCGAATAACTGGCGATCTTTGAGAGTTTGAAGGACAACCCTCAAATGAGTCGCATGTTCTTCCTCATTCCTAGAGTAAATGAGAATATCATCAATAAATACAATAAAAAACAAGTCTAAATACTGCTTGAATACCGTGTTCATTAAATCCATGAAAGCTACAGGAGCATTGGTTAGTCCAAATGACATAATTATAAATTCATAATGACCATACCGAGTTCTGAAGGCTATTTTCGGGATGTCACTATCTCTGACTCTGAGCTGATGATAATCGGATCTGAGGTCTATTTTTGAAAAATGACTAGCACCCTGAAGTTGGTCGAACAAGTCATCAATCCTGGGGATAGGGTACTTATTCTTGATTTTGACTTTGTTCAACTGCCGATTGTCAATGCACATCCTGAGAGACCCATCTTTCTTTTTCACCAATAATACTGGAGCACCCCATGGAGAAATGCTAGGTATGATGAAGCCCTTATGTAGAAGATCTTTCAACTGCTCTTTCAATTCCTTAAGCTCAGCTGGAGCCATTCTGTAAGGAGGAATAGAAATAGGCTGGGTATATGGAAGGAGATCAATTCCAAAGTCGATTTCCCTTTCGGGAGGAACTCTGGGAAGATCTTCTGGAAACACTTCTGAAAACTCACTAACTACAGGAAATGACTCATGAATTGGGGTTTCAGAGTTAGAATCCTTAACCCGAACTAAATGATAGATATACCCCTTGGAAATCATCTTTCTGGCCTTAAGGTAAGAAATGAATCGACCCATAGTCACTGCTACTACCCTTCCATTCTAAGACTGGTTCGCTAGGAAACGGAAAACGAATGATCCTAGTTCTACAATCAACTGAGGCATAATAGGAATGTAACCAAACCATGCCTAGAATGACATCGAAGTCTACCATTTCTAACTCTACAAGATATGCTTAGGTGACTTTCTGAGAGACTGTGACAGGGCTATTTCTTTATACCCGTCTAGCTATAACTGGGTCACCTACTGGAGTAGAGACTGAGAAGGGTTCTTAATGATTTTTTGGACTGACACAAAAATTCACTGCTATATAGGGAGTAACAAAGGAAAGAGTAGCCCCTGGATCTAATAAAGCATAAACATCTAAGTGAAAGACTCGTAACGTACCAGTGACCACATCAGGAGAATCTTCCTGGTCCTGGTAACCCTGAAGAGCATAAAACAAGTTTTTTGCGCTGACCGCCACCTGTATTAGATGAAGTACCTTGCTGAGTTGGGCGACCTGCTGGTACTGCTGGAGTTGTAGACTGAGCCCTGCTATTGTTACCTCCTTGCCCCTGTTTGGAAGAAGGGCTTAACCTATGGCCAGACTGACCACATCCAAAACACCCTTCCTTCCCTGCAAGATACTCGCTCGGATGGTTCTTACCACATATCGGACAAGTTGGGTAGGTTCTGCTACCTGAAACACTCCCCTGAGACTGAGAGCCTGGTGCCTTACTTTTCTGATCTTGTCTAAACCTAGGAGATGGAGAACTAGCTGATGAAGGTGCTGGAGATGAAGATTTCTGCTGAAATTGTGAATGATTTCCCCCACCCAATTTCTGCTGAGAGTACTCATAGTAACCTGTCCTAACCTTGTTGTTGTCCTTAGTCATTTCCCTAAGCTTATCTCCCTCAACCTGCTGAGCATGAGTCATGAGCCTAGAGATATTTATTGCATCTAACAACATAGCATTCCTGCACTCTATCTTCACTAGGTCAGACACACCAACAAGGATGTCTACAAATAGTGCTACTTGAGACTCAACATGAATGCAATGTTTAATTGTGCACTAAAAGTTTAAAAGTATGACTAGCCATCATCAAATAGAGTTCAAGCTAACAATGCTAACTTCAGATGGAAATTCATGCTCAACAAGAGTATTCCAATGGCCTCACATCAAAAATAATTTCATGCTCTCGCAAAGCCATTCAAAGATTTAAATTTTAAGGAACAAAAATCAACTCTCACACTATCAATGAGAAAAATAGGCACAATTTAACCCATAGGCTTGCCCGTATTACCTGTCCAACAAATCATTCAGCTCATGCAAGATCAAAAAGTGAAATTTCATGCATATTGGTTTGTTAGGTCTAGTTCCTACTTCACTTATGATGCATTGAGTTTGTTTAGCTTGGAGTTGATGTGTCTTCCTTGGTTTTATTCATTTTGATAAGATTGCATGCATGATGGGCTGCTAGTATTGAGTCTTTTCTTTCAAGAGGTGTCTAGAATTCCATTCGAGGATGAATGTTCCCAATGAGGAGATAATGTAACACCTCGGAATCTAGAAGGCTAAGCTAGGGCTAAGTGAGGGGGTAGGGGCCAAGGAAGAGAAGCTTGGGCAGTCTTCACCAAGCACTGCCTCTCCTTCCACGGCCACCATGACGCCTCGTAGTAGGTACCAGGGGTGATGATGATTCTCGTGGTAGGCTAGGCAGTATCTAGGCTACATATGAGTCAGAGATTTGGACTCATTAGGGCTTTATTTTGATAGTATAAGTGTCCTCAAATGCCTATTTTATGCTCTAATCTAATGTTAAAGTGTGTATTTGCAGCTATGGAGGCTAAGGAACAAGGCAAGGACATGACCAGACAAAAAAGAGCTAAAAAGCTGAAGAAGTGAAGAAAGCCGATCCTGATGATCGCCAAGACCACTCGGCAAACCGCCGAGTGGCTCTTTAGCTCGCCCAAATTTCCAACATGCCAGCCCTGGGGAAGAACCAAGTTGGCGACAGAAATGGGCATTCGGCGAATCACCGATCTGTTCCATGATAACAATTTGGATGGCCCAAAGTTATAGGACCTGAAATGCTGAAGGCCCATGCAAAATGGGGATGGAAGAGGATAATCAGCGGATCACCGATCCACTCGGTGAGACGCGAATTAATACGCCGAGTGGTCTCTCAGGCCAAAATGTAGGCGACTATAAATTGGATTTCAGAAAGAATTTTTAGTATCCCGACTAGAGTCCCAAGACAGTTTCGATTCCAAAGCTTCATTTTAGATTTTTTATTTTTATTTTTGTTGTAGTTTTCATTGTAATTTGGAGGATTGTAATTGGTTTTTTGAAATTACTCAATTTGGACCATTGTAAAGGCTTGAGAACCTTCACCCAGATCATGGAGAATGTATTTGGTAATCGTTTCTCTATTCTTATTATGTGTAGCTAAAACCCAAATTCTTGGGGTGTGATCATGTGATTATGGGTTTAATTAGCTTATGGGTATTGCTAATTATTGATTTTAATGCGTAATTGAAATGGGTTTAATTGTTAGCTGTGTTATAATCTAAGAATTGTAGTTGCAAATGCAATTCGAACTTAGAATTCTAGGCTTGCTTGAAAAAAGAGATTTTAGAATCAAAGCTCTCAATTGATGATTGTAGTTATCAGGTTGATTTGGGTTTAGCTCGAAAGAGGAAATTCTAATCTCGATTCTACCTATCTAGCTCGAGAGAGTGGATAAATTAAGGTGTGGGCTGTTCTTATTTGCTTAGCTTGTTGATGTTGAAAGAAATCGCTTGATTCGTGGTAGTTGTTCGAGAGAAAATTATCACCCGCATAATCTAGCCTAACCATTGATATTTAGTTGATTGTTAGTAAATTCAACGACCCATATAGCAAAATTTTCCTATATTCGATCACATCCCGAGAATTCTTCCCTATTATTGATATTTCCTCTGTTTTGCTTGTGTTGTAGCTGATAGTTAACAATCCAAACTCCCATTCGTTGTCACCCCTTAGATTTATTCACATGTTTTCGATAAATTCTATTTCAATAACTGAATAGACAACTTCATAACTGAGTTTTAGACACGTACCACTCCATGTGGGTTCGACCCCAACTCTTCGTTGGGTTTTATACTGATTAACGATCGTTTAGACCTAGAATTGGATGAGGTGTATTTGAGACGTTCTATCAAAATGGTGCCACTGCCGGAGAGTACTGTTGCGTAGAATTATATTATTGAAGTTGAATAGTGATCTTTTTGTGTTATAGTTGAACCGACTTACTTTTGTTTTTGTTTGTGTTGCTTGTTGTGAATAGAGAAAGAGATGAGCGTAAACGGAAGCAATGGTAGCCAAGTGGGCCCCCAAGATGATATTTGAAATCTGAATGATGTAAATGACCCAATTCAATTGGGTGGTTTGGTGCAATACGTCTACCTGCAGCTGAGGGTAACGTTTTTTTTCACATCACTAGCACAATGCTTCAGCTCCTACAACTGAAAGGATTATATGGAGGGCTGGCTCACGAAGACCCCCATGAGCATATTCAGAACTTCGTGGATGTTTGTGATCCGTTCTCATTCAAGAACATATCACAAGAATCAGTCCATCTCAGGTTGTTTCCATTCTCTTTGATGGGTGAATCTACCAAATGGTTATCTGAGTTACCAAGGCAGTCTATCACCTCTTAGGATGAGCTTACCACAACGCTCCAAGTGAGATTCTTTCCCCCATCGAAGATGATGACTCTCAGAGATAGCATCCAAGGTTTCAAATGCTTGTAAGGTGAGCCAATCCACGAGACGTCGTTGATATTTAAGAAGTTGGTGCTTCAATGCCCAACTCATGGACTTCCAAATGATGTGATGCTGCAATACTTCAATAGGAGTCTTGATTCAGTGAAGAAAGGAGTTACTGATCAACGTGTTCCAGGTGGTATTATGCAACAACCCTATGAAATAACGTCTCAGCTCCTTGATTGCATGACAAAGATCAATAGAGCATGGTACACTCGTGAGGACCAAGTGTCTCCTCTCACTTTTAGAATGACAAAAGAGCAGATCGAAAAGGATCAAGAGAGAGACTAAAACATGGCCAAAATGATGACCCAACTAGATATCTTGGCAAAAAATGTGATGGCTATTGGTGCAAAGAGTTTTAATGATGTGGGTGTTGGTGGAGTAAACCCCGATGAAGTACATATTGAAGTGCTGTACAATGAGGAAGTGAACTTCCTTGCAAATCAACGAGGAGGATTTTGTTCAAACTACCAAAGGCCGGGTGGAAATCCGGGTTGGAACAGAGATGATGGATGGAGAGATCGTGACAGAGAATGGCGTAATCGTAACGCCACTTGGAAGGAAAGAGAGGGTGACAAGGATAGGTACGTCCCACCCCATGAGCGCCAAAAGCCTAAGGAACCAAAGGAATACTCAGAGAATGTTCAAACGGACGACATGCTCTCACATATTCTCAACAATATCGAAGGTTCAGACAAAGTGTTAAAAGAGATGAAGGAGGACGTCTCAACTCTCAATCAGACGGTGACTACTCACTCAGTCTCTATCAAGCAGCTGGAAACACAAATGGGTCAAATCTCGATCCATCTAAATGGAAGACCAAAATGAGGGTTGCCTAGTGATACAATGGCAAACCCCAAAAATGAACCTTCATTGGTATTTTTGTCATGCTACGACATTAAATAAGGCGCTTCTTGGGAGGCAACCCAAGTATTTGATGTTTTTAAAGTTTGTTTGTGAATAACGGGTGTTGATTGTGCAGGTTGAAAAGTGAGAAGTGTTGGAAAATGGGTACTTTGGCGACCAAAAGTCCAGTCGGTGACTCACCGAAAGTTGTGTCTTTTTGATCGATTCTCGTGTCTTTGATTAATTGAATTCGAGTCTAAATCATTCGGTTGCGGTAAAAATGTGTTGGGTCTAGTGGCGTGAATTCTTAGTAACCCCATATTGTGCTAAATGAGGTAGTTTGCCAAATAATGGAGCATTTGACGTCATTCTTAAGGGAAAAAGACGTCAAATGGCTAATTTTTGGCCAAATCGGGGGAAGTTTGAGTACCCCGAGGGCATGGGTAGTATGGTTCTAACCTTAATTTCATAGTGTAGTGTTTAATTTTCATTTCGTGGGCTACGGGTTGAATTTTGAGGTGAGGGGTTGAAAACTGGCACGTTGGGCCGTTTGGCGAGTTGAGTCTAGCTCGCCGAACTGTTCGGCGGTTTGCGAAAGTCCCCCTAGATCACCTTTAATTTCTTCAAATTGTTGAGTTTGTGGTCTATAACTTTTGGCGATATGTATGTGCTCTCCGAGTTCAGTCGGCCACTCACCAAAAGTGCTTCTTGATCGCCCTTCTGCGTCCCTAATCCCTATAATACACTGTAACTTTCGGTGGACTACTTCTAGTTCGCCGATTGGTGTCAGCGGTTCGCCGAATGACCCTGATCACCGCCGAACTTTCTTGATTTTTGAAAATTTTTGTGCAGGTACTTTCGGAGTGCCCAATCTGGCTCGCCAAAGTAACTCGGTGACTCACCGAATGGTTCAGTGAGTCTTTCTGCAGCTTATTTTCTGCATACTTTTATGGAATTTTTCTAACATTTTTCTACTTTGTTTGCAGAAATGGCTAGACCCAAAGTGTCCGGGAGAGACATGCCTCCCCGCAAGCCGGCATGTGGACTGGTTATTGATGAGGGTGCAGCTACATCTGGAGCAAATGTAGCCAAACTCCTTACCAAGGGAGGAAAAGACAAAAGAAGTATCTCACCAGTGACTTAAGATGATGTCTATTTGTACTGACCATGTTTTGTGACTTATTTCCTCTAGTTCTTTTACATTCATGATTTAGCTTCGTCATTGCACTTTATGAAAATGTCCCTTTTCTCATGTCTTCAAATTTTTTATGCATGAATATCATACTTGGTACATATTCAGTACTAACACATACTCTTGCCTACATTTCTCCAAATGTAGGGTCCGACAATTAGGGTTCCCAGTTTCATGGCTAGGGGTTTATTTGAGAAATTTTGAGCTTTGGTGAGTCCTCATGCTTTGAGGACGGATTTTCATTATTTTCAATTTTTCCTTCTTACTTTCAGTTTTGGACATGATGTATGGGCTAGGCCCAAATTTCATTATTATGTAATAGATGGCTAATGAGACAAGTGTTTAGACTTCCGCTTTACTTTTATAAAACTTTTGGACTTGAAATGTACTTCTTTTTCTCTTTTCATTTGATTTCTTATGTTATGAATACTAAGTGGCTTGTATGGAGCCTCTCGGGGTCCTATATGCCATGTTACGCCTAGTGGATACCTTGGGTCGTGACAGATGGATACAAACAAGAAACAAAATTTTATGTTCCTAAAAACTTTTGAAGTCTTTCTTGGGATTTCGAATTCTTTGTTGACCATACCATATATCTAGTGTAATCGATCCTGCGAGTGAGCTTTGGAGAGCATACAACGTATGCAAACCTTACCTCTACCCAAAGGAGGCTCAATATACATGGTTGCCTTAAGCAAGACTTCAAAATGAGGCCTTAAAGAAAAAAAAAGAATTTTGTATATTTTATATTTGAAATTTATTTCTATACCTTTTTGAGATGTTAAATTATAAATAAAATTGGATTGTAATTGATTTCTCCTAATAATCCCTTATTAATTAATAAAATACCTCTTTGAATTGCTATTGAGATGTTGTTGATCTTATGTTAGATTTTTTAATAGTTTTTATTATTTTTTAAAATTATTCTAAGTGAGACAAATATTACAGGAACTCTATAAGCAATATCAGCATTTGAGAAAATAAATAAATTATCTTCTTGAAATATTTCTTAACTTTCTACTCCCTCTATCCCACTTTAATTATTGTTTTAAATCTTTTCACATTCATTAAGCTAAATAACAAATCTAAGGTATATTTTACTAAGTTACCCCTATCAATTAGATGTTCCTTTTCAAATTGAGAAATATTAAAATCACGTCTTCTTTAGTGTTAAGGTAAAGTTGAAAATAATTGTCAACTTTAATCTTAAATTTCTAAAATGAACTTTTTAAGCTAAAGTACAATTAAAATGAAAGATAGAAAATCATTAAAAATACTCAATCTTTCCTAATAAAATATGTACAAGATTATAACCCTATATTTTTTTTAAATAAAAAGGTGTTTGAAAGAAGACTAAAGGTGTTCCAATTCTTCAAACATGGAGGACTATTAGTGCCTGTTACTTAGAGTCCTATTAGCATTGGAAAGTAGAGAGGTTGTTTATGATAGATCACGACATAAGGATGTTAGAGAAATAGTCTGTTACTTAGAGTCCTATTAGCAAATAAAGTCAAGTTATATCAGTTTTTTCCTATTCTTTAGGGGAGTAGTTTATCATGGATTTACTTCATAATTCTTAAGAGTTAGTCGATCTAGTTTTTACTCTTCAAACATTATGTATTTTTCATATAATATCTGCAGTTGAAGAGCACTAATGAGTACAGTGAAGTAGTTTCCTTTCTTCACAACTTGTCGATCCTTTTTCTCTGTGAAAAAAATATAGCAGCAACTAAACCTCTTTCGTCATGTTTGTATCACTCATGACATCAAATAGTAATTATGTACAAGCAGAAATTTCTTGCTTTGATGGTCATTATGACAATTGGAGTATGGTGATTGAAAACTTTTACTAGTCAAAGGAGTATAGGCCAATTGTAGAGGACGGCATCGGCGCTCTAACAGAAGACAGAGTTTTGAGGAATGCTACAAAAATGGAGTTCAACGAAAGAAATTTGACAGATTTGAAGGCAAAAAATTACCTATTTCAGGCTATTGAGCGTCCTATCCAAGAAACTTTTCTTTGCAAAGACAATTCTAAGGATATTATGGATTCCATAAAGAAAAAATATCAAGGCATGTAATGAGTTACTGCGCTAGAATAATGGAAATCAGTAACAAAATGTGATTCCATGGCGAGAAGATGAATGATGTCACAATTGTTGAGAAAATATTGCCCTCTTCAACGCCAAAATATGATTATGTTGTGTGCTCCATTGAAGAGTCAAAAGATGTAGATGAGTTGTCGCTGGACGAATTGCAAAGCTCCTTATTGGTGCATGAACATAATATGAACCACAGTTCTACTTCTGAGGAGCAGGCCTTGAAGGCTTCTATATATATTTCTTCTAATTCTTGAGGTAGAGGTAGAGGTAGGGGTAGAGGTAGAGGGAGAGGAGATTGAGGAAATAGAGATGGATGCAACAAAGATTGTAGCATAAATTTTAGAGCCAATGATGACAACAAAGGCTAGGGAAAGAAATTTGAAAAATCAAATGTCGAATGCTATCGGTATCATAAAGTTGGTCATTATCAATGTGACTGCTATACTATGCTACCTAATTATAAGGACGAGAAGTCAAATTTTGTTGAAAAAAAGGAAACTGAGACCTTCTTGATTTCAACACAAGCACATGAAGAACCTTTGCAAGATATTTGGTAGCTGGACACAAGCTATAGTAATCACATGAGTGGGAGTAAATCTTGTTTTTCTTATTTAAATGAAAGGTTTCGTTCTAAAGTTAGTTTTGGTGATTGCTCTATTGTGGATGCAATGGGAAAAGGTGATAATAAAATTAAGCCAAGAATGGTTTTGAAGAAATATATAATATCAAATATGTTATATGTTACCGCTCTAAATATAATTTATTAAGTATCGAACAGTTGCAAGAGAATGGATATTTTATTCTAATTGGGAAAGGTTTTTGTGAGATTTATAGTGCTACTAGAGGAGCTATAGTTGTTGAGAAAATGAATTTAAACATGTTATTACCCTTGAACATTGAGAGTGTTAAATTTTGTTTGAAGGCGGAAGTGAAAGATTCTTCTTGGTTATGGCATTTTAGATATGGTAATTTGGGTTTTGGTGGACTAAAAACTCTCTAACAATAAAAATTTGGTGATAGGCCTTCCAGAAATTCTCATCCCCTCCCAAGTTTGTGAAGAATGTGATGTTGGCAAACAACATCATTCTCAATATCCAAAAGGGAAGTTGTGTAGAGCAAAGAATATTTTTCGAACTTGTGCATTATGATATTTGTGGCCCAATTAGACCATATTATAATGCAGGAAAAAGGTATTTCATTACCTTTACATATAATTATTATTAGAATTCTTTGGTGTATTTTTTACGGGAAAAATCAGAAGCTTTTGGAGGATTTAAAAACATCAAGGCTCATGTAGAAAATTAGACTAGAAGGGCCATAAAGACTCTTCAGACCGATTGTGGTGGCGAATATTGCTCAAAAGTCTTTATACATTCTTTTGAATCTAATGGAATTTGAAGAGAGCTTACTTGTGCTTATACACCACAACAAAATGGTGTATCGGTGAGAAAGAATAGAATCACTCTCAATATGGTGCGGAGTTCTCTAGCAAGAGGAAAAATGGAAAAGACTTTCTGGAGGGAAGTGATAAATTGGAGCATTCATGTATTGAATAGGAGTCCAACATTTGTTGTTCAAAACATGGAAATGGAGGAGGCTTGGAGTGGAAGAAAACCAATTGTAGATCACTTTCGAATATTTTGTTGCATTGCCTATGCACATGTTTCAGACGAGAAGAGGAAGAAGCTCGATGACAAAAGTGAAAAGTGTATCTTTGTGGGTGTTAGTGAAGCATCAAAGGCATATCAATTGTTTAATCGACGGATGAAGAAGATTGTAATCAGTAGAGATGTTATTTTTGATGAAGAATGCACATGGGACTGGAGTATGCAACAATATACTCCATTTGTATTTGATACTGTAGTCGAAGAAAAGTTGCAATGCTCGAAACTACAGAGAACTCAACTCCTCCAGTGGCTTAAATTCCACAAACTCCTGCTGAATCTTTACCAACAACTTTAGAAGAAACGGATGCAACATCTCAGTCTCTTCTTCATGCTCGCAGAAAGCCCACATGGATGGTGGATTATGAGGTAAAAGGAATTAATGTTAATGATGATGCAATTACTCATTTTGCATTATTTGCAGACTGCGACCTGACAAGTTTTGAGAGTGCTGTTAGAGAAGAAAAATGGAGAGAGGCGATGGATGCTGAAATAGAAGCTATTGAAAGGAACGATACTTGGGAGCATATTGATCTTCCTGGGAAGCACAAAACTATTGGTTCCAAGTGGGTCTATAAGACAAAACTGAATAAATGGTGAAATTAATAAGTATAAGCCACAATTGGTGGCTAAGGGATACAAGAAGGAGTACGGTGTGGACTATACTTATGTTTTATATGCCATTGCAAGGCATGAGACTATCAGAATGCTAAATGCCTTAGGGACAAAAAATTCATAACCTATATTCCAATTGGATGTCAAATCGGTTTTCTTACATGGATATATTATTGGAGGAAGCGGTAATTATCAAACAAACCTTGATTATGTTAAGATTGATAATGAGTACAAGATTTATCAATTAAATAAAGCCCTTTGTGGACTAAAGCAAGCTCCAGGAGCTTGGTATAGCCACATTAAGGCTTATTTTCTGAAAATGGGTTTTCAAAAGTTTCCATATGAGCACACACCTTTTGTGAAAATCGGGGAGATTTGAAAAATTCTCATTAAGTGGTTATATGTTGACGATCTTATATTCACAGGGAGTAGTAGCGTCATGTTTGATGAATTAAAAAAAATGTATGATAAATGAATTTGAGATGTCCAATCTTGATATGATGTATTATTTTCTTGGTTTAGAAGTGGTGCAATCTGATGAAGGGTTATTTGTTTATCAAAAGAAGTGTGTGCGAGAAATTTTAAATAGGTTTGAGATGCATAATTGCAATCCAGCCAACATTCCAGATGAGTTTGGTTTGAAACTTAACAAAGCTCTGAGGGGAAAGAAGGTGCATAACACATTTTACAAGCAAAATATCGGTAGTTTAATGTATCTAACTGCTACAAGACCAGACATCACGTATGATGTTAGTCTTGTAGGTAGATATATGGAGTTCCGAACCGAAATTCATCCCCATCCTGCGAAAGAGTGTTCTGTATTACCTACAAGGCACCAACGATTTTTGAAATTTTTACCGTAAAGGAGAAAAGTCAGATTTGGTTTGCTTTACTTATACTGATTATGCAGGAGATAAAGATGGTAGAAAGAGTACTTCAGGTTATATGTTTTTTTCTAGGAGTAGGGGTTGTGTCGTGGTCCTTGAAAAAGCAAACAATTGTCACATTATCAAGTACATAAGCTGAATTTGTTGCTGCTACAGCTTGTGCTTGTCAACCCATTTTAGCTTAGGAGAATCCTTGAAGAGCTGCAGTTCAAGACAGGAAGAGCCACTCTAATATTTTTTGACAACAATTTTGACATCAAGTTGTCAGAATCTTTTGAATCATGGAAGAAGCAATCATATCGATGTGAAGTATCATTTCCTGCGATATCTCAACAATGAAGGAACAATAGAGCTGCAGTACTGCCGAAGTGAAGATCATTTGGCCGACATTTTTACCAAACCTCTCAGATTTCGCCCTTTTAAAAAGGTTATGAGGTTGATGGGTATCGAAACTATGAAGGATTTAAAGAAGCTGAAGTTAAAATGAAGCTTAGATGCTTTCAGTTTAAGGGAGTGTGTTAGAGAAATAGTCTTTTACGTAGAGTCCTATTAGCAAATAAAGTCAAGTTATTTTATCTTTATTCTAGTCTTTAGGAGAGTAGTTTATCATGGATTTACTTACTAATTTAGAATTTAGTGTTTTCTATTTTGATTCTTCAAATGTTAAGTATTTTTCATATAAAATTTGCAGTTGCAGAGAACTAATGAGTGCAACAAAGTAGTTACCTTTCTTTTCAATGTGTCGTCTCTTTTCTCTGTTTTTGTTTATTGCACGTTTCGTTATCCTTCTTCTGTTTACAAAGGAAGATCTTATCGAAATAGATAGGGAAAAAAGCATTACCAAGAATTCTAAAAAAAAGAATAGCAATGACAAAAAAATTGTGAGATAATCCAAGTAACAGATCTCATGGAGAAATTATCCCGACCCAAAAATGGACGTGATGGCAGACAAGTGAGCCTCAACCCAACGAAAATGAAAGGAAAATGTAAATATAAAGCTAGAACAAGACAAAGGCAGAAAACTCATTCATTCTAAACAATTCCCCAAAATCTGGTTGTCACTGTACAAGCCACTAATGTAAAAATAGAATTCGAAAGATAAATACAAGTCTAATAGTCTTTGCTTCTCAAATAGAACAAAGAGTAAAGTAAAGGAACATGAGGGTCCGCCAGGATGACAAGCAGCTACCTCTCAAAATCCTTGACAGGGCTCGAAATTAGGAGAAGAAATAGGAGATCACATGGGTCAAAGCACGGAACCTAAACAAGT
Source organism: Solanum etuberosum (assembly GCA_029582245.1). Taxonomy (NCBI): domain Eukaryota; kingdom Viridiplantae; phylum Streptophyta; class Magnoliopsida; order Solanales; family Solanaceae; genus Solanum; species Solanum etuberosum. The sequence continues at coordinate 66,149 of JAJONR010000515.1, forward strand.
GTAGAAGAAAGGAGTGAGTACCAACAACACGGTTTCAAGAAAGCAACCTAATAAAAAAGGAAACCTAGCAAGAATTCGACTACTCCATTCCATCCTAACCGAACCTCCTCAAATTACACCCTGCAGACACGGTTTCAAGAAAGCAACCTAATAAAAAAGGAAACCTAGAAAGAATTCGACTACTCCATTCCATCCTAATCGAACCTCCTTAAATTACAACCCGCACATAAATAAGCCCAACCTAACATTTCTATAATAAACAGCTCACGAGTCCACAACCAACACGTATCACGTAAGTCAATCTCAATATCAAGTAAACCTATTTCATGAAACAAGTTCATCAATCACAAGTAACAAGTAAGTCACACATAAGCATAGAAATGCATCAAATCACAAGAATCAGTCCCTCGCCAGAACTATTTCCCATCGGCACACTATCACTTGGTTGAACCATTTCTCACCGGCTTTATATTAAATCACTAGATGGAACCATTTCCCATTGGCTTTATATCAAATCGCTAGCCGGAACCATTTCCCATCGGCTTTAGATCAATCACTAGCCAGAATCATCTCCCATCGACTTTATATCAATCACTAGCCAGAACCATTTCCCATCGGCTTTACATCAATCGCCAATTAAGATCTCGGCATCATAAAAACAAATTGTCTCATCATGGTGTTAAACAATGAATTCACACAAGAAAGATCACACAACACAAAGAGACAACAAGTCATATAATTCAACTCCAAATTAAACCATCAAGGCATTTCATCATATCAATCAAATAGGGTAGCAATAAGGCAATTCACAAATTGTCATTATCATCACGAAGCCCTTTCATTTACCCCTTATTTTTTATTAACATTAATCAAGTGGAGAAATAAGACCCTTCACCTCAATTCCGATTACTCCCCAACGCACATACAATGAGGAGAAGTAGACAATTCTACTAGATTACAAAGCTTAAGAGAAAACTTGCCTTAAATAAATCAAATATCACTTCAACAGTTAAGTCATCCCCTTCAGAATCACTTCCAAAGACACACAATATATAACAATCAGGCATTCACAATCGCTCATCGGAAACAATAATTCCCAGACCAATTATTTAGAGAATTGGGTCAATCAACTCAAAATCCAATTTCAAAATGGGTGTTTAAAATCTGGAAAAAAATACTTGAAAATGATGTTTAAGACTTTAGGAACTCATTAGTGACAACCAATTCAAAAAAGGGATCAAAACCACTTCAAAATCGCCATTGTAGATCAAAACTCAAGTTCTTGCAAAATCTTGTAATTTTCCAAACAAATCCCAAATGATGATGTTAGAATCCACAAATAATCAAAGGGAAATGAATTTTTAGGATGATAAAAATTTACCCAAATGATTTAGCACAAGAAAACCTTTAACTAATCGCCTGGAAGGGTTCCAAGCTAAAAATGGAAAATGGGGCTTAAACCCCGAAAATAGTTGGTCAAAACCCCTCTCAAATGTCGCAATAGCAGGCGGGGTTTCACTTAAGCGAACATCGCAAAACGTGCAGTTCTCACAAAAGCAAAACACTCTTCTCTTTTGGGAAGCTCGCTTAAGCGAAGAGGCTCTTGCTTCCGCAACGGTGGCATAAGTGACCGGCCTTCGCAAAAACGGGGCTTGTAGACACCACTAAATACAACCAACTCTCAAAATGTCAAAAGGACCCTTGAGATTCGTTCAGAAACCCCGTGCTTATAAACCACATACGTAAATTTATTATACTTGACATTCCCGACACAATGGAACTATCAAAATATGAATCCAAGGTCTCCTTGACACGACATCCATGAAAACCATAAGAAACTAACTCAACACCGAAAATTGCTAAAATAAGCTTGGGACCTCTCAAAAATCAACCAGGACCTTAACTAGGCCTAAAATCATCCCCCGAATCTAACGGACCTCTCTAAAATATGATGTGGGCATCTGAACCCTGAATGTTGACCAAAGTCAACCCAAGGGCTAAAATTCAACAATCTCAAAACTTAAGACCTCAAATCCACAATAAGTCTAGGAATCCAAAACTGACAACTCAGAAATCACATTCTAGGACTGATGGAATCTATAAAATTCTATCCCAACACTCGGAACTCCAAAAGAAACTGAAAACCACTTTCTTAAAAACTTAGCCTTTCAAACCAAAACTTACAAAATTCTCAATTTTTAACTCAATGTTCAAAACCAACTTTTCAAACCTCAATCATAGAAGACTTGGGCTCAATCACGGTAGGGAAAATGGCAAATTCACAAAACTTTCCAAAACTAACCGACCAGTTAACATTATCCACCGCTAAAAACAAAGTTTATCCTCGAACATAAAGAAAAAGAAAGAAACTAGAGCTTCCGAAAGCTGAGGATATCTAGCACGCATATCAGACTCTGTCTCCTAAGTCGTTTCCCCAACTGAACGGTGCTTCCACTACACCTTCACTGAAGCAATCTCTTGGGTCCTAATCTTTTTGACCTACCTATTCAAGATGGCTATAGGCTCCTTCTCAAAATATAAGTCCGAACCCAACTCAAGTTAATGAAGGGAAAGTACATTGGACTCACTGGCACATTCTTCCAAAGCGTAGAAACTTGAAACAAGTGATGCATAACGGACAAGCTAGGTTGAAAGACCAAACTATATCCCACCTCTCTAACATGACTCAAAATATTAAAAGGTCGAATGAATCTAGGGCTAAGCTTGCCCTTCTTTCCGAACGTCATCAGACCCTTCATTGGTGACACTCGAAGCTAAACTTCATCACCTTCTATGAACTCTACTGCTCGAAATCTCTGATATGTATAAATCTTCTATAAACTCTAGGTTGTCAACAATCTACCCTAGATCATACGAACCTGCTCCATAGAATTTCTAAGGAAGTTTATATCCAATGAACCGATCTTAGCTGAATCGAAACATCCAATCAGAGATTTACGTGCCATACAATGCCTCTAAAAGGGCCATCTGAATACTTGAATGATAATTGTTCTTGTAGGAAAACTTTGCTAAGGGAAAATGTCGATCCCATCTGGTACCAAAATCAATCATACAAGCTCGGAGTATGTCCTCTAACACATGAATCATCCGCTCTGACTGACCATCTATATGAGGATGAAAATTTGTACTCATATCTAACCAGTTACCCAAACCAGGCTGCAATGCCTTCCAGAAAAGGGAAGTGAACAAGGAACCTCGATCATAGATAATAGAAACCAAGAAACAAGAAGTTGCACAATCTGACTGATATAAAGCTCGGCTAGCTTCTGTGTTGTATACTTCACCCGAACTGGGATGAAATGGGTGGACTTTCTCAACGTATAAACAATGACCCAAATGGAGTAGTAACCACCGACGGTGGTAGGTAGTCCCACCACAAAGTACATAGTGATCCGTTCCAACTTCCAAGTAGAAATAGACATCCTCTTAGATATACCTCCAGGCTGCTGGTGCTCACACTTAACATGTTGACAAGTCAAACACCTCGAAACAAAGTCTGGAATATCTCTTTTCATACCACACCACCAATAGTGCTGGCTCAGGTCATGATACATATTCGCCGCATCCGAATGAATTGAATATAGCGAAAAATGGACCTCCTCAAGAATCAATCTAATCAACTTGCCCACCTTTGGGAACACAAATACTATCTCCAAATCGAAAGAAATTAACCATTAGAATCAAGGAAAGGCTCTTTGGCTTCTCCTCTCATCACTTTGTCTCGAATAAGATATAGCTTCACGTCCTCAAACTTGCACTCACAACTGCTCAACTAGGGAAGAATGAGCCTCAAAATAAGCAATCACTCCATTCGTCTCCTTGGAAACTTGTAACAAGATGAGATTCTTTGCTAATCTCTAAACATCTCTAACCAATGGTATCTCCTCTACACTAATAGCGGAAAGACATCCAATGCTAGAAGTCGTCTTACTCAAAGCATTGGCCACCACATTGGCCTTCCCTAGACGATACAAGATAGTGATGTCATAGTCCTTCAATATTTCAAGCCATCTGCGCTGCCTCAAGTTAAGATCCCTATGACTGATGATATGTAGAAGACTCAGATGATATGTGAAGACTTCGCAATAAACTCCATACGCCATAGCTTAAAAAAACTATTGCTGCCAACTCTAACTCGTGGGTGGAGTAATTCCTCTTATGGATCTTCAACTGTCTAGAGACATAGCCAATCACCTTACCCTTATGCACCAGAACGCCACCTAACCCTACTCCAGAAGCATTCCAATAAATAGTGAAGTCGACACCCTGCTAAGGTAAAAACAAACAAGAGCCGAAGTCAACAAAGTCTTGAGCTTTGGAAAGCTATTCTAAGATTTATCAGACCACTAGAAACTCACACACTACAATCAATATAGTCAAAGGAGATGCAATGGTGGAAAAGCTCTTAATAAATTTGTTGTAATAAGCCGCAAGTCCTAAAAAACTTTGGATCGTAGTAACTGACATTGGCCTTGTCTAGCCCCTCAATGACTCAATCTTGGGGCTGGTTCTACCCGGATACCCTCCTTGGACACCACGTTTCCCAAAAATACCACAGAATCAAGCCAAAACTCAAACTTTGAGAACATGGCATAAAGGTTCTCTTCCCTCGACCTCTAGTGTACAATCATCAAATGTTGATCGTGATCCTCATTAGTCTTGGAGTACATCAAGATATTGTCAATGAACCACATCACAAAAGAATCAAGATTTGGTTAGAACACCCCGTTCATCTACTCCATTAATGTTGCAAGGGCGTTAGTGAAATCGAAAGACATCACAAAAAAATTATAGTGCCCATATAAGGTCCTGAACTTTGTCGTAGGGATATTCGATTCCCTAATCTTTAGCTGGTGGTAACCATACCTCAAATAAATCTTAGAGAATAGAAATGCACCCTGAAGCTGATGAAACAAATCATCAATACGATGAAGAGGATACTTGTTCTTCAGTGTAACTTTGTTTTACTATGGATAATCAATACACATCCTCATGGATCCATCCTTCATCCTCACAAAATACATAGGAGAACCCCATGGAGAAACACTAGTGTGAATAAACCCCTTACTCAACAAATCCTTCACCTGGTCCTTTAATTTCTTCAACTTAGCTTGAACCATGCGATAAGGAGGAATGGAGATGGGCTTGGTGCCCGACTCCAAGTAAATTGCAAAGTCAATATCCCTATCTTGAGGAACACCTAGAAGATTTGTAGGAAACTCATCTGAAAACTCTCGAACTATGGGAACAGAATCCATGGAAGGTGGCGCAACACTAGTATCCTAAATGAAGGCCAAATAGGACAAATAGCCTCTATCAACCGATCTCTGAGATCAAATGAAGTACATAACATTGTTAAGGTAAGAAACATTATAAACCGTCCACTCAACTCTCGGGACACCTGAAATCGCTAAGGTCACAGTCTTAGCATTACAATTGAGAATAGCGTGATGTAGAGAAATTCAATCCATACCCAAGATAATATCAAATCCTACCATCCCCAAAATGATTAAATCTACCCATATATCATACCTCACCAAAGAAAACAAATAAGATCGATACACTCGATCCACCATTAAAGATTCACCCACTGGTGTATAAACATGAATAGGCACAGACATGCAATCACATATTGTAGCAAACCCATCAGCAAAATAGGTAGACACATTAAGAAAGTAGATCCCAGACAAAACAATCCAGACACAGGTCGATGGAAAACGAAGACGATACCTGTGATCACAACTTTAGAAGTCTCAGCCTCAGGCCCCCTTGAAAGCATAACACTAGCCCTCACGGCCACATGCAGTCTTAGTAGAACCTCTACCTCAACCCTGTGGAGTTGTACTGCCCCTACCAGAAGTCTTGTTATCTCTACAAGACTGAAATCTACCTCGAACCCTGGCTAGACGCGCTGAATCCCTACCAGGAGTAGCTAAATAAGAAGGCTGAGGTCATGAATGAGTCTGTAACGGACAATGCAACATCACATGACATGGTTCACTATAAGTAAAGTAGATCTCAACATAAATAAGTGTTGCTACAAAGAATACTAACTACCATGTCCACCTCGACCAAAGCCATGAGATCCTTGGGCTAACGTCCCACTCACGGTTGTTGGCGTAGAAGCATGAACAAGTCCAGGGTGGTGAAAGGAACAACTGCCTCTATGTGAACCTCTGCCTCTAGATGAGGCACTAGAAAACTGACAAGAAGAATGGGCCCCCTACGTCTCCCCTAACTTTTCTAAAACCATCAACTCTGTCTCCTTAGAGGTGCTCACAATGGACTAGAAGGAAGCCCCCTCTCTAGATGCTCTAAACACATAAGATATGACAGAGAAAGTCAACCATCTCAGAAACCTGTAAACTCTCTCTGCCTCATCTGAAACAATATCCATAGCATGCCCTGAAAGCTCATAGAAACGGGTCTCATACTTGGTCAAAGATAGATTGCCCTAAGTTAAGCTCTCAAACCTCAATCGACTCTCCTCCCTCACCCTCCAAAAAATAAAGTGATCCTAGAAAGCACTAGAAAATGCATCCCACTCAACCACAGAAGATCCAATTGGTCTAGACCTCACAAAGTCCATAGCCAATCTCTGGTCCGTCCATGAAGCTGGAGTGCAATAAAATGAACACGACGAGCATCCATTTTCTTAATATCAAATACCTAGCCGGAACCATTCCCCATCGGCTTTATATCAATCACTATTCGGAACCATTTCCCATCAATTTTATATCAATAACTTACAAAGACCTCAACATAATAACAATCACTTGTCTCATTACGGTGTTCAATAATCAATGCACATAAGAAATATCACACAACACGAATAGCCAATAAATAATGTAATTCAACTCCACATTCAAGCCATCAAGGTATTTCATCATATCAATCAAATAGGGTCACAACAAGGCAATTCATAAATTGTCATTATCATCATAAAGCCTTTTCATTTATCCCTTCTTTGCTTATAACATTAATCAACTAGAGCAATTAGACCCTTCACTTAAATATCGATTACTCTCCAACGCACATACAATGTTGAGAAGTAGACAATTCTTCTAGATTACAAAGCTTAAGAGATAACTTGCCTTAAATAAACCAAATTTATCTTCAAGAGTTGAGTCTTCCCCTTCCGAATAACTTCCAAAGCCACACAATATATAACAATCAAGCATTCACAATCACTCATCGGAAACAATAATTCCCACGCCAATTATAAAGCGAAATGGGTCAATCAACTCAAAACTCGATTTCTACATGGGTGTTTAAATCTGGAAAACAATACTTGAATATAATATTTAAGGCTTTAGGAACTCATTAGTGGAAATCATTTTTTCAAAAAAGGAACAAAACCACTTCAAAATCACCGTGTTAGATCAAAACTCAAGTCCTTGCAAAACCTTGTAATTTTCCAAATCAAATCCCAAATTATGATGTTAGAATCTATAAATAATCAAAGGGAAATGATGTTTTAGGATCATAAAAGCTTACCCAAATGATATAGAATAAGAAAACCTTTAACAAATCACCTCCAAGGGTTCCCCAAGCTCAAATGGAAAATAGGGCTTAAACCCCCCAAAATGGCAGGTAAAAACCCCTCTAAAATATTGCAAAAGCGACCAAGGGTTCACTTCAGTTAACCCCACAAAATGTGCGGCTCTCACAAAATCAAAGAGGCTATCGCTTCTGTGAAGGTTGCAAAAGAGACCGGCCTTCACAAAAGCGAGGCTTGTAGACACCCGCCAACACAACGAAATCTCAAAACATCGAAAGGACCCTCGAGATTCATTCCTATTTCTACCCACACAAACCACATATGAAATCCAATATTCAACGTTGTAGACTCAATGGAACCGTCAAAACACGAATCTGAGGTCTCCTTGACCCGACATCTATGAAAACCACAAGAAACTAACTTAACACCTAAAAAGGCTAAATTAAGCTCGAGACCTCTCAAAAATCAACCAAGACCTCATCTAGGCCTAAAATCAATTTCAAAATCCAACGGAACTCTCAAAAATCCAATCCAAGCGTCCGAACCCTGAAGATTGACCAAAGTCAACCAAAAGCCTAACATTCCATTATCTCACAACTTAGGACCTCAAAATTATTTTGAATCTTAAGCCGACAACTATCACAACTCATATTTCACATTTTGGGATTGATTGAATTGATGGAATTTCTTTTCAACACTCAAACCTCTAAAAGACACAGAAAACCACTTTCTTAAAAACTTAGCCTTTAAAACTCAAAATTACCAAATTCTCAACTTTTAACTCAAAGTTCAAAATCAATATTGTAAAACTCAATCATAGAAAACTCGGGGTAAATCATAGGAGGGCAAACACTAAAATCATGAAACTTTACAAAAATGACCGATCGGGTCGTTACTGAAACCTGAAAAAGCATGTTGAAGGAGGAGAGCTCTACACAAGATCTAGATCATTAAATGCTGCATGAACAAGTTGGAGAACTCAAATGTGGGTTGGCTTTGAAACCTCATTTGAGTTCTTCCGTTTGTTCATGCAACATTTACTTTTGTAGCATAGCGCTTTTCTTATTAGCCGTGCCTTTTTACGTTTTTACGTGTGATCTTGTTCTTTTTGTTCCTTAACAGCAAAAATAACCTATTTTAGCAGATTTTGGTACAACTTCCCATTATTGGAGGTAATCTCTTCATATTTTTTCCCATCAGTGAAACAACCACCTGATGTGGAATTGAAAAATTAGCTCTCAATGCCTTCCCTTTAGTCAGAAGTAGGTCATTCCATGTTGCTGTTAGTCTAGAAGATTTTGAAAAACCATTGTACATTCCATATCAGAAGGGATTAATGAGGTTGAATCATATGTTGAAGGTGCAGGAAATCAGACATGGCTATTGGTTTTTCATTTTCTCTACTTAGAACTACTTTTCACCATGGTAATTGCACAAATGGCACATACCAAATGATGGGATGGTCATTAGTGTTCGTTATGGTTTTATAGTTGAAATTATTCTTATGGTTTTATAGTTGTAATTATTAGCAAGTGTTAAAATATATACATAGTAAGAAAATCATATTAGGTAAGATGTATTAGAAAAATTAATTATTAAACAACCCTAAATTATATTGTAAGAGAAATAATATATTTTAAAAAATTAGAATTTCTAAAATCTATATGGTAAGAAAAACATTTCTGGTAAATGTATTAAGAAAATTAATAATCAAACATTCCTAAATTATATGTTAAGAGGAAAAATATATTTCAAAAATTTAGAAATCCTAAAATCTATATGGTACGAGAAACACATATGGTAAGATATATAAGAAAATAAATAACAAGGAAATCATAAAATATATGGTAAGAGTAATATATATTTGAAAAGTTAAGTAATCCTAAAATATATGTATGGTTAGAAAAACATATATGGTAAAACGATATATGTTATTTTTTGTGTTCTTGAAAAATTATTTCGTTGTATAATTTAAATTCATTTCTTCCCGGAATATTATATTCAAACACTTCCACAATATTTTGAGAAAGAGAACACTTGTATAGGAACGTAAAAAGAAAAGTCAAACTGTCATTATCCAAACTCTGAGGTCATGATGAAACCTACTATAATCCACCAACATGTGAGTTAATCGTTAGCTCAAAATATCAAGTAATGGGCCTACGGAGCGGAAATGATGATATAGGAAGAACTTAAAATTTTATGATGAAAATACTAGCATACCCATACATATAAAAGGGGAACGAGGGAAAACTGTACTAAATGGAAACCCTCCCAAGGCCTGATGAGTGACATAACAAGAACTACTATAAAAGGGTATACTAGATATGTAATGACCATCGAAGTTATTTCTGTGTTTTTGGATACGTTTATTTATTTTCCCTTTTCCATAGCTTCCTCATAGATTTTGTGTGATGCTAAGTAGGGTGACACACTTCCCAAGGTAATTAGCTGAGTTTGATACGAGTTTTTCTATTTTTAAGGTGTAATGCTAGAAAGAGTTGACTTTAGTCAACATTTGGAGATTCTATAGTTATGTCAGAATTCTGTCAATTCCATCAGCTCTGGAAAAGTCATTTTTTTCTACTGGGATTATCACTTCAGGTTTCAAGGTTTTCGGTTGGAGTTGCTGCAATTAGGCATTTGAGCTTTTGAGTTTGTCCCAAAGTTTAACTTTGGTAAATTTTCTTGGTAAACATGCTCGGAATGGAATTCCATTAGTGTGGATTAGCTCTAAAATATCAATTTTAGTCTAGAACAACCTTTGTTTTGGTTCCAGAGGCACACAAGATGATTTTGTGGCATTCGACATTTTATTTGTGTTTCTTTGTAAAGTATTGATTTTGTTCTACATTTTTATGAGATGACCATTGTTGGTTGTTTCGTCAATTCCAATGAGTTTAAAATGTCATTCCGAAGTGGTTTGCACTTTTGATTTGTGTCTTTTGGACTCTGAATGAATTTTGAGGACTTGTTCGAAGTTTGGGAACACTTAGGCAATTTTCTGGTTTCAGGATTTTTGTGCATTCTCTTTTGCCGACACTTGATCACTTGGTCCCTTAAGCGAAGGGCACCAGTTCGATCGGGGTCGCTTAATAGACCAGCCCTCCTCTTAAGTGAGGGTCTCTTTTGAATCAAGGATGTCGCTTATGCGATAAGCGTTGATCGATTAAACGACCAAAGGGTCGCTTTTGCTAAAATCTCTGCATTAAAATCCCTTTTCTCATTCTCTTATTCAAATAAGAAACCCATTAAATAAAGCTCGAACTTGGAATTTTTTTCTCATTTCTTGACCTTTTTCTATGCTTCAAAGGTAATTCAACCCTTCCACCTTCTAAACTAGTTTGTAGCTTTAATTCCGTAATTCATTTCCATTTTTAGCATCAAAATCCTTGATTTCTAACCTTCAAAGATTGGTAATTTGACTATTTGAGGTCCGAATCGAACTCCATTTTCGCTCGTTTTCTGGGTATGTGATCCTAACTCTTTTTTTTTTCATTTGCATTTTTCAAATTTTTCCATCACAATGGTGATATATATAGTTTGTATATAGGTTTTCCTTATTTTTGCAATACTTTCAAATTTGAGTCTCATTTCATCTTTATTTGGCCTTGAATTGGCTTTCATTCATCCTTCCTTTCCACACCCCCAATTTAGGCTTTTGGACTAAGTTTTCTATCAAAACAATACAATGCTTCAAAAAGGATTTTTTGTTAAAAGGTAGGGATAATTGTGATTGAAGAGGCTTCTTTTTGTTGTCAACAAATAAGTTAGGCTCAAACGTTGCCAAAATGTATTCACACCCTCACAAGGTAGTCGCAAAGCCTTTATGGACAATTTGGTTCCCACTTTAAATTTTTTCCAAAGATCATGTCTCACATTCACCAAGACTCACACAATTGAGTTAACAAGGCAAATTATAGGGCTCCACATGCATGCTTTCAAGTAAGACATCACAACACATGGCACTTCGAAATACATTAATTTAGCATATCCCAAAAAGATCAAAAACATACGTGCAATGTTCATTGCAAGGCTCACATCCAAACACAGCTAGTCAACAAAAGATTCAATGAGATCATTTAATGGTGTAACCACATCGATTTCATTCTCGCAACACCAACAGAATGCATCATGCTCATCATGAGTACTATTCAAGACATCGATATTGAACATAATTGATCCTCAAATTGTTATCAATAAAAAATTCAAGCATTTCACGATTTAAACTCATGGAGGGTGCAACGTCAAGGGAGAATGAAACAGAAATTGGGAAGCAAACTTTAACCAAAAAGAGAACTCTAATAGAAAAAAAATGTACTACTACAACTATTCAAAATCAAAATAACAAAAATACAATCAAAAGGGGAATATTAGCACGAAGGTCCTCACCCTACCAAAAATAAAATGTTGTGTCCTCAATGCAAATCAAAGAAAAGTACGGGGAAGTAGAGATAAAGGGTCCCCCTGAAAGGCCATGCCTGTGGAACACTCTCATCTAGAGTCTCGGGCAAGAAAGCCTCAACTAGGGCATCAGTGCCTGGTGCAGAATTAAGAGGTATGGTAGAGCCTAGAGTGACTCCAATAGACCCAACCTCTAAAGTATCTCAATGAAATCTCTCCAGGACTGCCTGAAGAATGACCTCATTCACCTCTAGTAGCTCAGCCACTGTCTCAGCAATCCCATTCTGCTCTTCATCAGTCTTCTGGACCAAGTCCTTCTCGGCCCTCTCACTCTCATCCTTATCCATAGTCTCAACATACACAACAACCTAGGGCTGTTCACTAGAGAGAGGCACAACACTCAACATATTTGGTGTGGGAGCAAGTGCATCTGGAAGGGTAACCTCACCCCAAAGCATAGATATGTCAGCCAATTGTATTTGAACTGCCTCGGTTCGCATGGTAGCAATCACAGCACTCAAGGTATCTATTGCACCAGAGCTACCCTCGGCCTTCTCCTGAGCCTTTATCCGATAGTGAGATCATCAAGCCTCAAAGTTTGAATCTAAATAGTCCCCTCGCACTTGACCACCAACACTATTAAAGGAGCCAAGTCATTCTTCATAAATTGGTCGATGAGCTTTGGCATGTCCGTCTCAACCCGGGCAGCTCTATCATCTGCTGACCGAGAAAGGTTTCCCATTTGGTATTTCATGGCCTAGGTCAAGTAGGGACATGTAATAAGATAGGGGGAGGACTTACAGCAATCTCAAAAGCAGTCAAAGCGGGAACAAAAGCAAAAAAAAACAAGCAGTGGAGGAAGGTGTGGAAATACTTGCTTGTTCCACAGAAGGAGTATATGTTCTAGCTTCAGTTGTAAATGTAGTGGGGTCAACCATGGCTGTCAGATTTGGTGGTGGCAGCTTCCTCTAAGCCATATTTTCTCGCAAATAGTGTACCTCAATCCGTCTGATGTCACTCGATGAAGCATGTGTGACCCTAAAATTTGTAGATGCCCGGAACGGGACTCCTGCACTTTCACAAGTAGTGTGATCAGCACCGGGAAGGGAAGAAAGGCCTGCTCTTGTATAGCGCAGAGTAATATCTCCTCCACAATGATTTCACTTGTATTGAATTTTTCTTTGTCAATGATGGAGCCCATGAGTACTACCTTTGGATGTCGGAGTATTGAATCATTTTGAGATGGCATAGTCTTGTTGCTAATAAAACCTTACCACTATCTCACCACGATATTTAGGTCCTTCTTTTATATCTTTGCCCCTTCAGCCATCAACACAGGAGAAGACTTATCCGATATCAGAGGGGTCAACCACCCTTTTAGTTCATCTAAAGTCGTAGTTATTCGAGTCTTATACTCATCAACCTGATTATCCGGGGTGCACAATATTATGTTAATCTCATTTGTATGACACTAAACCATTTTACCCCTCACTTCGACTTCATTCACTATCATCAGGATAGTCCCTTTCCTCTTCTTTGTGAACGCCTTGGCATAGGCATCATAAAACTCACGTACCCACTATGGTGCATATGGTTGCCTGGATTTTGTAAATTGCTCCAGCGTGTGGAATTTGGGAGTCACCCATATGGTAGGATACTCCCTTATGTCTCCATTAGTCGAGAGTCGATGCTCCTCCAAAATTCTTAGTTCCCCTTCTTCCTTGAGACTATTCAAAGCCCTTGGAGCTATTATTTGGAGAACGCAGGAAGTAAGATTGGGATCTTATGGGTGTAACACAAATTTTGAACGAATATTCACATACTTAGTGGCGATGTGCTTTTGTACTTTCTTACCCCCATTGGTAAGGGTCTTAGGGTTTGTTTGTTGAGTACAAGAAGCCTCAGAAGTTTCATTTATATATATCTCTTTTTGCTTCTTTGGAGGAGGAGGAGGAAAAGACTCTTTATTAAACTCAATGTTAGAGGAAACCACCTATTTAGGCTTAGTTTTCCCATTTCCTATAATGCACACATTCAAATCAAAGTTTTGTAAAGGTTAGCTTAAATGAAACGCATTTTGAATCATATTTCAAAAACATTCATGTGGCTCGCCTAATGGGAAGGCGGATCACCAAACAGGATAGGTGAACCCTGTTGAGCTCACCAAAATGGACAGTAGAAATTTACTCTAGGCTCAGGCATAAAAAATAAAGTCAATGCCAATTCGGCAACTCCCCTAGTTGGTTTCCTTGGGCTAAGACAAGTCCATCAAAACTGTTGGTGCAAAAGAGAAAAAAATAGGCTTCAAGGGAGATATCCTCTTCTACTCGGTGATTTCCCAAATGGGTTCGGCAGACTAAGACAAGCCCGCCTAATAGGACAGTAACCAAGACCATGCACATGATCAAGAAGGCGATCTCGGGCTTACTCGATGATTCGCCTAACCTCCTTGGTGAGCTGAGACAAGCCCACCAAAAAGGAAGTATTCAGCCAGTGCTTAATTTTCACAGATAACACAACACGCCCAACACATACTAGTTTCCCCCCAACATTACAATCCACCTATATGCTTTTCTTCTCATGGGTACTTAGATTTCTCCATCTATCACAAAGCATTGGACTAATTAACTATTTACATTTTATAAGCATTCACAATCAAAATCACATGGGCACAAGTTAATTCAAAAAATAGGATGCTACCCATCAAAATCATGAAATATAAGTTAAAGGGCTCAAGACAACACTATATATGCATTCTAAACCCAAAAACATCAACAAGAAGTCAAAAAACTAACCTTAATGCAGAAAAAAATCAAGAAAATGAGGGATCGGGGTTGGATTCAGCCCAATGCTTTTCACAGATAATCCAACACACACACAAAATACTAGTTTACCCCAACATTACAATCCACCTATATGCTTTTCTACTCATGGGTACTTAGATTTCTCCATCTATCACTAAGCATTGCAATAATTAACGATTTTCCCTTAAAAAGGTAGTCACATTGTCTATCATTGGGCAAAAATATGCAATTTTTGTCAACCCTAGGCTACTCAGAGTTCACCCACATACAATTAGGCCAAGACCTAACATATTTAGCAACTTAATTTCACAAGTTAACCAACACAATCAAGATTCACAGTTTTATAGGTATTCACAATAAAAATCTCATATAAACAAGTCAATTCTGACAATAGGATGCTACCTATCGAAATCAGGAACACAATATCAGTTAAAGGGATCAAGCCCACACTATATATGCATTCTAAACTCAAAAATATCAACAAGAAGTCACAAAACCAACCTTAATGCGGAAAACAATCAAGAAAATAAGGAATCGGGGTTGGGTTGACACGAACTCCAAGTAAAAGCACTCTTCACACTTTAAACGCTCACAAGAGACTCACAAACACTTAAAATATGCAAAGGAATTGAAAAGGCTCTCTAGTTTCAATTGTTTTAATTTTAAAAAACCCTTTGCCTTTTTATATCAGGCCTATTCGGCGATCTCAAATAACATCGACGAACACGTATTGGAGCTTAAGCTCGCACAACATGCCTTAACAAATACCAAACATGTAGGTTGATTCGGGTGGTCCCGATGGAGTTCGCGTAGTGCACTTTGGTGAATATCCCTTTGGAGTTCTGATCGCCGATCTTGATAGTACAATTTTCCATCTATTCAAGCTCAAAAGGTTGACAAAGATTAGTCCGCATAATGCCTTCAGTTGATCACCAGTTAGGTTTTGCATTGCTCATGTATCCCTTTTTAGTCTTCCAAGCTCTTCCTAACCTGCACTCAGTGCACGTTATTGGAAAGCAGTAAAAAACAAAAATAAAGACTTGGGTTGCCTCCCAAGAACTGCCTTATTTAATGTCGTGGCACAACATAGTACTCAAACTCAACAATCAATCTTGGGGTTGAGTATGGTGTCACTAGGCAATGTTGTATTTTTCCCTAGATCGAGATGAGTGGCCAGTTGGATCTCAAGGTGCTTGATAGAAACTGAGTGCGAAGTCACCATCTGGGATAAACTGGAGAAGTCATTTTTCAAATCCTTCAACATCTTATCAGAACTTCAACCTTGTTGTCTATCCTTACAAACATATCTTCACTCTGAGTTCATTCTTTCCCAGGTGGTTCTTTTAAAAATGGACGATCATGGGGAGGCACGTATCAATCTTTTTCCATCTCCTTATCTCTCCAATTTCTACCCCTCCAATCTTTCCAACCACCATCTCTACCTTTGTTCCAACCTTAGTTCCCACTTTGTCGTTGATAATTATTGTGAGAACCCCCCCACTTGATTTCCTAAGAATTGAACTTCCTCATTGTATAATGCCTCAAATTTGGCATCATCCGGGCACTCCCCAGTGTTGGTTCAAACTATATTTACCAACTATGTTCCACCTCCCATGATATGTTTAGACAACAAATGGATTTGGGTCATCATTTTTGCCATTATTCCATCTCTTTCATGGTCCTTCTCGACTTGTCCTCTGCTCAAACCCAATTGTAGAATAGGCAGTTGATCCTCTCTAGTATGTCATGCTTGGTTGATCTTAGTCATCTCATCTAACAACAATGCAGCCACATCATACAGTTATCTCATTAATCCACCTTGGACCAATTGATCAGCCTCACCTTTGTTGACCGAATCAAGGCTGCATTAGAAGTATTATAAAAACAAATTTTCCCGAACGCCATGAATTTGACATTGCAAGAGCAACTTCTTGAACCTTAACCATATTTCATGAAAAGTCTCACCTCTAATACGCTTGAAATTTTGGATTTGGAGTTAATGTTTAACCATCTTTGAGGGTGGAAACAATCTCTCTATGAAGGCATCAGTTAGCTCTTCCCATGAAGTGATTGAATCATTTGGCAACTGTGCCAACAATCTTGTAGCCTCTCCCATTAAAGAGAACGGGAATAACCTTAACCTTAGAGATTCTTGGCAGATATTTTTTAACAGACATACCTCCTTGAAATTTGTAAGGTGTTCATGGGGATTCTCATGAGCTAGACCCCTAAAAATTCATTTCATTTGGAGCAATGTATCATAGTTCAGGTGATGTGAAACACAGTCCTCCCCGTTGTAGGAGGTATCCGGATTGCTCATGTAGTTTGAATGACATTAACGGGCATGTCATTTGAATCACCCATGTTGTCCTTTTAACCATAGTGACTGTCATTGTCACTCCAATCATTACTCATTTTGTCGACCTGCAAATCATCCAACATCACCAAACAAAAAATCTACTACAAATAAACCAAATTAAAAATCTAATTTTTCAATTTGAATTCTCAACCACCATTCCCCGGTAGCGGAGAAATTTTTGATAGCTCAAATAACCCTCCAAAATCAATTAAATGAGTGAGCGATCCTAGTCAGTTAAAACCCAACGAAGAGTCGGGTTCGAATCCCATAGGGAATGGTATTTCCTAGAGAAATCTTTATCAAGAAATTTGGACTTTAATTATCTCATTTGCAATAATAAGAACAATTGGGTGGATGGTACCACAAACTTAATATAAAGATTTGATTATGAATTTTCGCACTTAATCTAAATATAAAAGAAATCAAGAGTTAACAAGAAATCTAGAGCTGCGGGGATTGAAAATCAATGTCACCCAACCCCATTAGAGGACCCATAGATCTTCAGGATTTAACCACCCATCACAAAAATTAATGAAATCATACCTTCCATGAAAGAACCTATGGATAACGTGAAATCAAGAAATTAAGAGTAAATCAACCTTGCATTCAACTTAAATTTATCAAATTCAAATTCCAAAATGTAAAACCCTAAAATATAGAAAAGTATTCTTCAAAGCTCTCAAAACTCTCTGTTTAAACAAAACACTTTATTTATACTTTCCCAAGATTTGGTCCAAAACCCACTTAGTGACTAACTTAGCGACATTAGTCGGGCTCGCCAAACCTGCCCAGTGAATCTCCCTTCACTCCTTAACTTGCCTTGTTATGCTTTAGGCTTCAGTTGTTTGAACCTCAATTGGCGAACTTGATTGAGTCAGCTTTGCATGTTTAATGAATCACCATATACCACCTTGGTTTGCCTTTCAACATTAAATCTTTGCATTACATAATATCATTTTCGGTGATATGCATCAGGACCACTGTTCTCATTTCGCGCATCGCCATTTCTACTGGAGTCGGCCGACATTACTTGAGAGACACAAATGCTATGTATTGCCAATTTGGGTGAGGTCGTTTTCAGATGGTGATCTGCCCTTCATGTTAGGCGATCAACAACATTCACTTTGCACTTCTTTTTGTAATTTCAGCCATTTTGTCAATCATCAGTCCTTGTCTTGTCTAGTTGCCTTCATAGCTACAAATCATCAACATTCTACTAGACAAAGTTGGGCATTGAGCACACTAATTATTGAGCTAAATGGACCTTAAATAAGTGCAAATCTACCACTCATCAGCAGGATCAAGGTCAGCAGCAGACTCCAGGTATTCAGGATCTGATGGGTTATCCATTAGTGTTTCTGGCACCGGTTGCAGGTGTTTAGATTGCTCCTGAGGTTATTTTGATGACAATTGAGCAATAGTGTTATGAGAGGTTTCAGAAGAAGAAACAACCCAGTTTCAATGTGGTAAGAGTGAGGGTTCTCATGAGTTCTTCACCATGTGCCACGAGATTCTTGAGGTAGTGGGTATGGTGGATTCTCTTTGTGTTGGTTTTTCTGCACTTCAGTTGTGTGGATGTGCAAGAGATTGGTGGAGGACTTTTGGAAGGTCAAGACCAGTGGGATCACCTCCAGTTGAGTCAGATGTGTTCTCTAGTGCTTTCCAGAACCATTTCAATGCTTAGAGCATGAAGGAGGAGAGTCGATTGAGGTTCGAGAGCTTGAACCAGGGAAGTATGTATATGAATGAGTATGAGGGCCATTTTTGTGAGCTTTCTAGGCATACTACGACTATTGTTCCCGATAAGGCAGAGAAAGATCGTAGGTGTTTGAGAGGGTTGACTTTCTCTACCAGCTTGTACGTGATTCACGCAGCCACTTAGGGGGCTTCCTTCAAGTCCATTGTGAGCACCACCAAGGAGGCGGAGTTGATGCTTTTAGAGGAGTTTGGAGAGCCCAAGAGGGCCTACTCTTCTGGTTAGTTTTTTGGTGCCTCGTTAGAAGGCAAGGGTTCATACCAAAGTTGTGGCTCCTTTCTGTGGTGTGGGCCGCTTCATACATCTATGCCAGCAGCTGAAAATGGTCAGTCATCCAAGGATCTTATGGTTCTGGCTAAGGTGGCCATGGTAGTTCATCTGGTTCGTAGCACCAATTATCTATTGCGAGGTCTTGCTATGGTTGTAGGGATCGAGGTCATATAATTAGGCAGTGTCCTCTAAAAACTCACTCAGGACCCCAGCATACTTATTCAACTACACCTGCTAGGGATTGAGCGCCTCCAACTAGGGGTTAAGGTCGAGGTCAGATGTCACGACCTAGGGGTACCCCCTAGATGTAACATGGCGTTTAGGACCCCAAGGGACCTCATACAAGACACTTAGCATTAATAACATAAGAAATAGAACAGTTGAAGTAAAATAACATTTCAAGTCCAATAGTTTTATAAAAGGAAAGCAGAAGTCTAAAACACTTGTCAGAATAGCCATCTAGTACAATAGAATGACATTGGGCCTAGCTCATACATCATGTCCAAAACTGAAATACAAGAAAGAACTAAGAACAATGAAAACATACTTGAAGCATGAGGACTCACCTAAGCTCGAGAATCTTAAAATCAACCACTAGCCACGAAACTAAGAAACCTAACTGACGGACCCTACATTTACGGGATATGTAGGCAAGAGTATGTGTTAGTACAAAACAATGTACCAAGTATGATAGCTATGCATAAAACATTTAAAAATACTAAAGGGGACATTTCATGACATGCAATTTACCAAGCTAAAACATGATATAAAAGGGTTAGAAAACATAAGTCATAAAACCATGGTCAATGCAAGCTAACATCATTTAAAGCCTTTGAACACATATGAGATACTTCTTGAAGTAACCTTAGTTCATTATAAATGTGGGAAGTAGCCTTAACCGACATAGAGACCATGTAAGCTATAACATGATCCCCCGGTGTCTGCCACACCGAAAAGGGGTGTCCTACTTGCCAAGGTAAGGACCATAAATCTGAGCTGAAGTGGATCCACTAGCTAATGTCTATCTAGACAATCATCCTATGGGGGCACATAGGTAAGGGATAAAGAATTTGCTACTACAAACCCGACCTCTACTAACGGGAGGGCTTCCATTTCAATATTCTCTCGGTGCTAAGCATAAATCCCACAGAATAGTCATTTCTTCTTGTTCTTATTACCCATGGAAAGGCACGTCATCTTGCCAATTCAAGCTAAGTCATCATCCATGGAAAGGTAACATTCAATAACTGATCCAAGCTAGGTTCATTAGGGTAGCTCTTAATCATTGATTCAATTAGGTGAGAAAACCTTTCAACCTTAGAATTCTCATTATGTGAGAAAACCTTTCACATCTTGTTTTTATGTGTTTAAGAGAAAATCCATTCAATAATACATCGACATCATCATCATTGATAATTTACTCTCAAAGCTTCCTTAAAACATCTGCATAGATTTCTTAAGAACATGCATAATTCCATAATTTACCTTTCAAGGTTCAAAACCTACTTTCAATCATCAACATTTATAAAACATGGGTTAGATATGTATTTCATCAGAAACTCATGTAACTCTATGAATACATGCTTGGTTTCATAAAACTCTTCGTTTATAATCAAAATCCCACATCATATGATCATAACTTGAAAACATGGAGATTACATGGGTTCGTGGGGAAATAATCATAAAATCATAGTATTCCATCAATTCATGCATACGATATCATAATTAAATTATTTAAATCACTAATCAAGAGAACCCATGGAAAATTTAAGAAAACCCAAACTCACTTGGGAATTTCTAACTTTGAAAATAGAGGAATTTGGGAAATCCATGAATGAAAGAAATCCATGGATGAGAACTATCTTACCTTGAAGCCAATAGATAATATTCAATGGAGGAATTGAGACTTGAATTGAAACCCTAGGTTGAACCCTTCTTCTTCAAGCTTTCTAGAGAGAGAAATATTTTTTTGAGGAAGAACTTGATCTTGTTTTAGGGGTTTTGAGAGAATCATTTAAAATTGGGGAAATTTGGTGTAAAACTCTTATGTGAAAGGTAAAACGACATGGTATTGAATTAAAATAATCTAAAAAGACTTTTAAGATGCTAACTTCAAAACCGAAAAGAACTCACGTTGATGATTTCCAAAGGCCACCAGCGACTCGCTAAGTGAGCCTTTAGCTCACCTAAAATTTCAGTGAGTCGAATCTTGGATGAAGTCATTAAGGCGATGGGGAGGGCACTTTGGCGACATGCCGAACAGAACGGCGAGATCGACTTAGATAGCCTAAAGTTCCAGAACACTGGACTCTGAGATCAAGCCAAAAGGCGAGGGGGGGTTCCACTTGGCAGATCGCCTAGTCACTCGGCGTTCACTCCCTACTTCGCCGAGTCGGCTAAGGAAAGGAATATTTTTCCCTTCTCTGAATCCGAGATAGTACATTATCTCCCCCTTGGGGACATTCATCCTCGAATGACATTCAAGCTGGTACTAAAAGTGTAGGAGAGGAACTAACAACCCGACCATCAATGCAACTTCATCTAAATGCACTAACCAAGGAGGAAATATCGACTACAAGCTAAGACATACCCAAAACATCATAAGAGAGGTGGAACTAAATCTAGCAGCCCATCATGTATGCAATACACATATCCGAGGAGGAAACATAAACTCCAAGCTAACATCTGAGGAGGAAACATCAACTCCAAGCTAACAACATACTCAAATACATATATCCGAGGAGGAAACATCAACTTCAAGCTAAAGTCATGCTCATAATATCAGATAAAGTAGTCTACATACAATTTATACTCATGTAGACATAAACATGTAAGAGTCAATAAATAAACTCATTTTCTCAAAACTTGAACTTTTCATAAATCATGCATAGTAAGGAAATCATGGAAACATATAAGACATATGACTCCAAAAAAAAAGAAAAAACCATGAGGGATTCATTACCTCAAGGTAGAGTGGGAGTAGAAGGAAAGAGATGAGGATATCGGGACATCATATCGGTCTCGGCCTCCGACGTAGCACCCTCAACTAACTGATTCCTCCACAACACTTTCACAGAAGCTACTTCTTTATTTCTCAACTTCTTGACTTGCCGGTCTAAAATCGCTACCGGTACTTCTTCATAAGAAAGATTATCCTTAACTCCCAAACCTTCTAAGGGAACCATGAATGTTGGATTATCAACACATTTCTTCAACATAGAGACATGGAAAACTGGATGCACCGATGCCAACTCATTAGGCAATTCTAGTTCATAAGCAACCTTACCAACACGTCTTAAATTCTAGTATGGAACTACATATCGGGGACTAATCTTCCCTTTCTTACCAAACCTCATTATACCCTTCATGGGTGAAATTTTTATGTAAACCCAATCATGAACATCAAACTCAAGGTCTCTTTTTCTCACATCGGCATATGACTTTTGTTGACTCTGAGCCATTTTCAACCTTTCTCTAATAAGTCGGACTTTCTCTATGGCCTCATGTACCAACTCGGGACCTATTAGGGAAACTTCACCCTCCTCAAACCAGCCTATAGGAGATCTACACCTCCGACCATATAATGCCTAGAATGGAGCCATACCAATACTCAAGTGATAGCTATTGTCATAAGTAAACTCAATGAATGGCAAATGGTCATCCCGATTACCCTTAAAATCAACTACACAAGCCCTTAACATATCTTCCAAAGTTTGGATAGTACGCTCCGCTTGCCCATCCTTTTGGGGATGAAAGGTCGTACTAAGCTTAACACGAGTACCAAGACCCCGTTGGAAAGACTTCAAAAACTGAGAAGTGAATTAGGTACCACGGTCGGAAATAGTGGACAAAGGCACTCCGTGCAACTTTACCATTTCTCTCAAGTATAACTTGGCATAGTCCTCCGCTGAGTAGGAAACCTTGGTGGGAAGGAAATGAGCTGATTTCTTCATCCGATCTACTATAACCCAAATCGAGTCATGTTGTCGCCGGGTGCGAGGCAAACCAACAGTAAAGTCCATATTCAAATCTTCCCACTTCCAAGTAGGAATGCTAATGTCTTGGGATAAACCTCACAATTTCTGATGCTCAAATTTCACTTTTTGGCAATTAAGACACTTAGTCACGAATTCCGCAAGATCCTTCTTCATCTCATTCCACCAATAGACTTCCCGCAAATCACGGTATATCTTGGTGGCTCCCGGGTGAATGGAATACTGCAAACTATGGGCTTCTGACAAGATATGTTCCCTCAAGTCATCAACATTTGGAACACATAAACGACCTTGATATCTAAGTACTCCATCTCTCCCTTGGGAGAAAGCCTCAACGGATTTCTTAAGCACCGCTTCTTTCAAGTCAACCAAAATTGGATCAAGACCTTTCTTGGCTTTCACATCCGCCACTAAAGATGATTCGGAACCATGGTGGACCATAACACCACCCTTGGTAGAGTCCACTAACGGAACACCCGATCGGGCCAATCTATGAACATCTCGAACTAACTCTTTCTTTTCTTCTTCTATATGAGCAACACTTCCCATAAATAACCGGCTTAGAGCATCCGCCACCACATTATCCTTTCCGGGGTGACAGAGAACACTCATGTCATAATATTTCAATAGTGCAACACACCTTCTTTGGCGAAGATTCAGATCTTTCTGATTAAACACATATTGCAAACTCTTGTGATCGGTAAACACATCTACATGCATACCATACAAATAAAGACTCCAAATCTTTAAGGCAAAAACAACTGCCGCTAGTTCATGGTCAGGGGTAGGATAATTTTTCTCATGAATCTTCAGTTGCCTTGAGGCATAGGCAATGACTTTCCCATTTTGCATAAGCAGACACCCTAACCCAATTCATGATCCATCACAATAAACCACAAAGCCATATGTCCCTTCCTGTAAAGTCAACATTGGAGCGGAAGTAAGTCTATCCTTCAACTCTTGGAAATTTTTCTCACACGATTCGAACCATATGAACTTGGCCTTATTTTTTAGTCAAAGCCATCAAAGGAAAGGTAATTGAAGAGATTCCCTCAACAATCCTTCTATAGTAACCAGCTAAACCCAAGAAACTTCTAATATCCGAAGGAGTTAGAGGTCTAGGCTAACTCTTGGCCGCATCCGTCTTCTTAGGATCTACCTCAATACCCTCATTTGAAATAATATGGTTAAGGAAAGCTACGAATCTTATCCAAAACTCAGATTTGCTAAACTTTGCAAAGAGCTGTTGGTCCTTAAGAATATGCAACACAATTCTCAAATGATCAACATGCTCATTCTCACTTCTCAAATAAATCAATATATCATCAATGAACACAATCACAAACATGTCACTAAACACCCTATGCATCAAATCCATAAACGCCACCGGGGAATTAGTCAACCCAAACGACATTACCAAAAACTCATAATGACCATACTGAGTTCTAAAAGTCATCTTCGTAATGTAATCTTCCTTTATTATCAATTGGTGATAGCCCGACCAAAGGTCAATATTAGAGAAATAACTTGCTCCTTGAAGTTGTCCAAATAAATCATATATCCTTGGAAGAGGATACTTATTCTTAATGGTCACCTTGTTCAATTGACGATAGTCGATACACATACGGAGAGAACCATCCTTCTTTCTAACTAACAAAACTGGAGCACCCCATGGAGAGATAGTCGGTCGGATGAAACCCTTATCCAACAAGTCTGTTAATTGTTCTTTCAACTCCTTAAGTTCTGCCTGAGCCATACGGTAAGAAAGAATAGAGATAGGTTGCGTATCTGGGAGAAGGTCAATCCCGAAGTCTATTTCCCTTTCGGAAGGAATACCGGGTAAGTCATCTGGGAACACTTCTGGAAACTTGTTTACAATGGGGACCGACTCAAGAGTAGGGGTTTTGGAATCCACATCCCTCACCCTAACTAGATGGTAAATACAACCCTTAGAAATCATCTTTCTAGCTTTAAGACAACAGACAAACTAACCCTTAGGCATAGAATTTCCCCCATTCAACTCTAGGACAGGCTCATTCGGAAACTAAAACTTGACTATACGAGTTCTACAATCAATAGAAGCATAACATGAGTGGAGCAAATCCATACCAAGAATCACATAAAAGTCTAGCATATCAAGCTCTACCATGTCAACAAGAATAAATATATGGGACAAGGAAACGGGACACTTTCTATAGACCCTCTTAGCCACAATAGATTTACCAACAGGAGTAGAGACATAAAAAGGATCTAACAACACATCCGGAAGAACATCAAATCTCATAGCCACATATGGAGTCACAAAAAACAAGGTAGCACTGGGATAAAGTAAAGCATAAACAACAAGTTGGAAAACTTTGAACATACCGGTAGCCACATCGGGAAAACTCTCTTGTTCACCATGAGTCTGAAGTGCATAGAATTGGTTTTTCTTAGGAGCATTGGGACTTGAACCACTAGGAGGAGCTTTCTTGCCCTCTCTTCCTTTTAGCCATAGGCATCAGGAAATCCATCATTTTATGACCACTTTTACAACAACTGAAGCAACCATGCGTGTCGGCTAGGCACTTACCCTCGTGCTTCTTTCCACACCTAGTACAAGTAGACATGGGCAATGAAGATCCCCTACCATTTCCTTCTTGAGGCTTAGGGTTAGACACCCTATCTTTATTGAACTTAGAAGGAGCATTGGAGGATCTTTGACCGGAAAACTTTTGTTGAAATCTAGAACGACCATGTCCATCGGACCTTGCATGAGAAAAATTACCATCACCGGTCTTAGCCCTTTTCACCTCTCTAGACTTTTCCTTGAGTTTCTCCTCTTCAATCTTTTGTGCATGAACCATGAGACGAGAGATGTCCATGTCATTAATGAGCATGGTGGTACGGCACTCTTTAACCACCATTTCGGACAGACCCGAAACGAACTTACTCATCCTTGCCCTTGAATCAGCAACCATTGTTGGAACATACCTAGACAATTGTGTGAACTTTAGAGTATATTCCCTCACACTCATACTTCCTTGATGAAGGTTGATGAACTCAGGCACCTTGGCTTCCCTCATCTCAAGGGGAAAGAACCTATCTAGAAAAGCGGCCTTAAACTTCTCCCAATCAAGGGGACCCGCATCTTTCGGCCTCCCTTCTTTCCATTGGTTGAACCAAGTTTGAACAAAACCTTTTAGCTGATAAGCGGCAAACTCCACCTTTTCCACCGGCGTCACTCCCATAATCAACAAGACCTTATAAACCTCATCAATGAACTCTTGAGGATCTCCCTCAACCTTAGAACCATGAAACTCCGGAGGATTCATCCAAGTGAAGTCCCTCACTCTAGATGCTGCCGAGCCCACATTTGGGTTCACGGGAACCGCAACCTCCCTAATGGCTTGGGCCGCTACGGCTTGAGACAACACTTGAAAAGAAGCCTTAAACTCCACATTAGTCACTTGTTCGGCCATAGGATCAACTGGAACTTGAGGAGCTTTGGGAGGAGCTTCTTCTTCCGCATTCTCCCTCACATTCATTCTAGCATAAGCTCTTCGAGTAACCATATCTTGTAGAGCATTAGATAAGGATTAGGAGAGAGACCTTATAGAGTTAAACTCTATCGCATGACTTTAGAGTAATGAAAGAAGTGGCGTTTCCTAAACATCTAGTAGCCTCTCATTCATAAATGTGGCGCACTTCACACTCATGAACAAGACTCTACTTGATGTGGCTTATGAGACATCCTAGGACCATTCTAAACCTTGTGCTCTGATTACCAAGTTTGTCATGACCCAGGGGTACCCCCTAGAGGTAACATGGCGTATAGGACCCCAAGGGACCCAATCCAAGCCACTTAGCATTCATAACATAAGAAATAGAACAATAGAAGTAAAACAACATTTCAAGTCTGATAGTTTTATAAAGGAAAGCGGAAGTCTAAAACACTTGTCTCAATAGCTATCTGGTTCAATAGAATGAAATTGGGCCTAGCCCATACATCATGTCCAAAACTGAAATACAAGAAAGAACTAAGAACAATGAAAATCCGTCCTCGAAACATGTGGACTCACCAAAGCTCGGGAATCTCGAAATCAACCACTAGCCAAGAAACTGACAAACCTGACTGTCGGACCCTACATTTGGGGGAAATGTAGGCAAGAGTATGCGTTAGTACAAAAAAATGTACCAAGTATGATAGCTATGCATAAAACATTTAAAACATACTAAAGGGGACATTTCATGACATGTAATTGTCCAAACTAAAACGTGATATAAAAGGGTTAGATAACATAAGTCATAAACCCATGGTCATTGTAAGCTAACATCATTTAAAGCCTTTAAACACATATGAGATACTTCTTGAAGTAACATTAGTTCATTATTAATGTGGGAAGTAGCCTTAACCGACATATAGACGATGTGAGCTACAACATGATCCCCCGGTGTCTCCCACACCGAAAAGGGGTGTCCTACTTGCCAAGGTAAGGACCATAAACTGAGCTAAAGTGGATCCACTAGATAATGTCTATCTAGACAATAATCCTATGGGGGCACAGAGGTAAGGGATAAGGAGATTACTACTAGAAACCCGACCTCTACTAAGGGGAGAGATTCCATCTCAATATCCTCTGGTTGTTAAGCATAAATCCCACGGAATAGTCATTTCTTCTTGTTCTTATTTCCCATGGAAAGGCACGTCATCTTGCCAATACAAGCTAAGTCATCATCCATGGAAAGGTATCATTCAATAACCGATCCAAGCTAGGTTCATTAGGGTAGCTCTTAATCTTTGATTAAATTATGTGAGAAAACCTTTCAACCTTAGAATCCTTATTTTGTGAGAAAACCTTTCATATCTTAGTTTTATGTGTATATGAGAAAATACTTTATATAACACATCAACATCATCATCATGGATACTTTACTCTCAAAGCATCCTTAAAACATTTGAATAGATTTCTTAAGAACATGCATAATTCCATAATTTACCTTTCAAGGTTTAAAACGCACTTTGAATCATCAACATTTAGAAAACATGGGTTAGATATGTATTTCGTCATAAATTCATGTAACTCTATCAATACATGCTTGGTTTCATAAAACTCTACTTTTATAATAAAAATATCTCATCATATGATCATAACTTGAAAACATGGGGATTAAATGGGTTCGTGAGGAAATCATCCTAAAATCATAGTATTTCATCAATTCATGCATAACAGATCATAATTCAATCACTTAAATCACTAATCAAGAGAACCTATGGCAAATTGAAGAAAACGTAACTAAACTGGAGATTTCTAACTTTAAAAATAGAGGAATTTGGAAACTCCATGAATGAAAACTATCATACCTTGAAGCCAATTGCTAATCTTCAATGGAGGAATTAAGACTTGAATTGAAACCCTAGGTTGAACCCTTCTTCTTCAAGCTTTTTAGAGAGATAAATATTTTTGAAAGGAAGAACTTGATCTTTTTTTAGGCGTTTTGAGAGAATCATTTAAAATTGGAGAAATTTGGGATAAAACTCTTTTATAGGTCTTTAAGTGAAGGGTAAAACGACATGGTATTGAATTAAAATAATCTAAAAAGACTTTTAAGACCCTAACTTAAAAATTGAAAAGAACTCACGTTCAAGCTCGCCAAAGGCCACTTGGCGACTCACCAAGTGAGCCTTTAGCTCGCCTAAAGTTACAATAAGTCGACTCTTGGATGAAGTCAATAAGGCTATGGGGAGGGCACTTTGGTGACACACCGAACAGAATGATGAGCTCGACTTAGCTCGCCTAAAGTTCCTGAACTCTGGACTTAGATATTAAGCCAAAAGACGAGGGGGGTTCCACTTGGTGGATTTCCAAGTCACTCGGCGTTCACTCCCTTCTTCGCCAAGTCGGCTAAGGAAAGGACTTTTTTTTCTTCTCTGAATCTGAGGTGTTACATCAGACTAGTAGATGACTAGAATTCTTATAGGGGTACTCCAACTTCGCAGGGTAGAGATAAAGGTTCTACTTAGACTGTAGGCGACCGAGAGGGCTAGTGTAATGCATTTCCAGGGAGACCTGAGGCTGAGACTTCTAATGCTATTATCAAATGTATCATCCCAGTTTGCCATCAACCTGCGTCTGTATTGGTTGATCTGGGGTCTACTTTCTCATATGTGTTGACTTATTTTCTCTGTTGGGTTCGATATGTTGTCTTATTGTATTCCTGTGCGTATTCATCTTTCCACACCACCGGGTAAATCCTTAGTGGTGGATTGAGTGTATAGATCCTATCTTGTTTCTTTAGCCTCGTATGTTACATGGGTAGACCTGATCATTTTATGTATGGTAAACTTTTATATTACCTTGGGTATGGATTGACTTTCTCCGCATCATGCTATTCTTGATTGTTATGCTAAGACTGTGACCTTAGCGATGTTGGGTGTCAAGAGGGTAGAGTAGATGGGTTCTAGTGGTGCCTACCCTTTCAAAGTTATTTCCTTCATTCGAGCTCAAAGATTGGGTGATAGGGGTGTTATTTCTATTTGACTTTCATTTGGGACACTAGTGTTGAGCCACATTCCATGGATTTTGTGCCCGTGGTTAGAGAGTTTTCAGATGTGTTTCTACTAATCTACCTGGTGTTCCTCCGGATAGGGATATTATTTTACTATGTATTTGGATCCGGTCACCAAGCTCATTTCTAATTCTACTTATCAGATGGCTCCAGCAGAGTTAAGGAATTAAAGGAACAGTTAAAGGACTTGTTGAGTAAGGTATTTATTTTCCCTAGTGTTTCTGCATTGGGTTCCCTGGGTGTTGTTTGTGAGGAACAAGGATGGATCCATGAGGATGTGTATTGATTATCGGCAGTTGAACAAAGTGACCATGAAGAATAAGTATCCTCTTCCTCGTATTGATGACTTTTTTTATCAACTTAAGTGTGCATCTTTGTTTTCTAGGATTGACTTGATGTCTGGTTATCATTAGCTAAATATTAGGGCTTCATACATCCCTAAGAAAGCTTAGAGGACCCATTTTGACGACTATGAGTTTCTTGTGATTTCTTTTGGTTTGACTAACTCCCTGCAACGTTTATGGAGATGATGAACAGGGTGTTCCGAACTTATCTGGATTCCTTTGTGACAATTTTCATTAACGACATCTTGGTGTACTCCAAGTCGGAGGAGGACCATGACCGACATTTGCGGATTGTACTCCAGAGATTGAGGGAAGAGAACCTTTATGCAAAATTCTCAAAGTTTGAGTTTTGGCTTGATTCTCTGGCTTGCTTAGGACACGTGGTGTACAAGGAGGGTATTCGGGTAGATCCATCCATGATTTAGGCAGTTAGAGGTTGGACCAGACCCACTTCAGTCACTGAGATCCGTAGTTTTGTGGGACTTGCAGACTACTATGGACGATTTGTTCAGAACTTCTCCACCATTGAATCTCTTTTGACCAAATCAACTCGGCAGAGTATGAGATTCTTGTTATCTAATGATTGTGAGAAGAGCTTTCAAAACTCAAGACCTTATTGGCTTCGGCTACTGTCTTGAATTTACCTGAGGAGGGCATAAACTTCACCATGTACTATGATGCTTCTAGAGTCAAATTAGGTGTTGTTCTTATGCACATTGGCAAGATGATTGCCTATGCATCTAGACAGTTGAAGACCCATGAAAGGAATTTGTAACACCGCAGAATCTAGTATGCTATGCAAAGGACAAAGTGTGAGGTCGCAAGCTAAAGATTGAGCCTGGCACCATTCATGAAGGCCCAGACGAGCCATTAAGGGAACCACGAGGCGTGGTACAGCCCGTGGAAGCTCACAGTCTTGAGCCAAAGAGGGCTCCCCTCCCACGAGCACCTAGACGGATCATGGTGAGCATCATGGGGTGAGGTGAAGCCAGTGGAAGGGGAGGAAGTAGCTGCCTTAAGGGTGACCCTCCACACGAATGACTTGACGACTCGTCAGAGCCTTGATGGCTCATGGAGTGGGTCGTGAAGAAAGGGGGGTCTTGGGGTGTTTTTCCAAACCATTGGTCAAGGACCACGGCTTCCTCCATGGCCTGTGTGATCCTTGACGGCTCGTAAGGGGTGGCGTGTGGGGGTTTAGTCAGTTGTAAGTTCAGGGGTAGTTGGGACGTTTCCTAATTATTTTATATTGATACTATGTCATTTTACCCATTCCTAGGACCCCTATATAAGTAATTTTAACCCCAATTTCAACCCATTCAAGTCATTCTTTTAAAAATTCAAAAGAAGACCAAGTTCTTCCTCCCCAAGATATTTTTCTCTCTAGA
Source organism: Solanum etuberosum (assembly GCA_029582245.1). Classification (NCBI taxonomy): domain Eukaryota; kingdom Viridiplantae; phylum Streptophyta; class Magnoliopsida; order Solanales; family Solanaceae; genus Solanum; species Solanum etuberosum. The sequence continues at coordinate 97,537 of JAJONR010000515.1, forward strand.
AGGTTGAAGAAGAAGATTTAAGCTAGGGTTCAAGGTCAAGTCTCCATTCTTCAATTGATTTTGGGCTTTAATATCAAGGTATGATAGCTTTTCATCTATGGAACCCTAGCATCCATGGAGCCCCTAAGTTCTCTAATTTGAAAAGTAGAAACATCCCCAATTTGAGTTAGGGTTTCCTTCTAAGTTGTGGGTTTTTATGAATGTTGATTCAATTGATTGAATTATGATTTATTATGCATGAATTGAGAGGATTCCATGCTTTTATGAAGAAATTCCATGTACCCATGCTTAAACCCTGTTTCTAAGAAGAAATTGCTTTTAAAATGGGTTTTACTCTACGAAAGGGGAAAATTATGGATTTAGATGCATTCTTATAGGCTAAATAAAATGTGATATGAATTGCTTTGAGAGTGAAGCATATATATTATTAATTGTTGATTATTGATGTGATTGTTGTGTAAGGGATTTCCCCACATGATTTCTTGTATATGAATGTGAAAGGCTTTCTCACATTGAATGATTCTAGGTTAAAAGGACATCTCACCTAAAATGAATCTAAGTTAAGGAACTATGAAAATGATGAGGGCTAGAGGGGAATACCCATGACCCATAAATGAGAATGATAAGAGGCGATTACCCATATTCCTTAGAGTTGGACTAGAGGCGATTACCCATGATCCTAAGCAAGGGGACTAGAGGCGACTACCCATGATCCCAAAGTAAAAAGGACAACAGGCGATTACCCATGATCCTTTGTAAGAAGACAAGAGGCAATTCCCCATGTCTTTAAGAGATAAGCTATGATATGTTATGATAGGTGATGAGCTTGGAAAGGTGCATGGGTTTGCCTTCCATTATGAGTAAGACTAGAGGCAGTTACCCATGTCTTGACTAAGGATGAATTTAGGTTACTTCAAGAAGTACTCCTTATATGAATTGATGATCTACTATGTGCATTGATTATGCTTTATGACTTATATTTTCTAACTCTTATGTTATGTGTATGCATGCTATCATATTTAGTACATTTTGTACTAACGCATACTCTTGCCTACATTTCTTATCCAAATGTAGGATCCGGCCTTACCGATTCTCACCTCCGTGGCTAGGATCCATAGTAGAAGAGAAGTTTAAGATTGGTGAGTCCTCATACATCCAAGGATTTGGCCACTACTTTCCTTATGTTCTTGCATTTTTGAATTTTGAACAATGTTGTAAGTGCTACGTCCCAAGATTATATTGTATTAGATGATTTTTGAGACAAATATTTAGACTTCCTGTTTGCTTATAAAATTTTGGTTATCTTGAAATATAGGTTTAAATTTTATCAAATTTTCTATTATCCTGACTATGAAAGCTAAGTGGCTTATATTAGGCCTCTCGGGGTCTTGTATGCCATGTTACATCTAGGGGGTGCCACTAGGTCGTGACAAACTTGGTAATAAGAGCACAAGGTTTAGAAAGGTTCTAGGATGTCTCAAAGCAACCTCAAGTAGAGTCTTGTTCATGAGTGTGAAGCGCGCCACATTTAAGAATGAGAGGCTACAAGATGTTTAGGAAACTTCACTTCTTCATTACTCTAATGTCGTGTGATATAGTTTAACTCTATAAGGTCTCTCCCCTAATCCTTACCTGATGGTCTACAAGATATGACTACTCAAAAGGCTCATGCTAGAATGAGCGAGGGAGAAGAATTTGGTCATGAGGTTCCTCCTCATGCTCCGGCCGACCCTTTGGCCGAGCAAGTAACCAATCCGGAGTTTAGAACCGCTTTTTAAGTTTTTCCCCAAGCTGTGATGGCCCAAGCTAACACGGAAGTAGCTCCCGTGAACCCAATTATGGGTACGATGCCATCTAGAGTGAGGGATTTCACTAGGATGAATCCTCTAAAATTCTATGGTTCTAAGGTTGAGGAAGATACTCACGAGTTCATTGATGAGGTTTACAGGGTGTTGACTATTATGGGAGTGACGCCGGTGGAAAAGGTTGAATTGGCCGCTTATTAACTTAAAGATGTTGCTCAAATTTGGTTCAACCAAGGGAAGGAAGGAAGGATAGAAGATGCGGGTCCTATAGATTTGGAAAAGTTCAGGTCTTCTTTCCTTAATAGGTTCTTTCCTCTTGAGATGAAAGAGGGCAAAGGTGCTTGAGTTTATCAACCTCCGACAAGGGAACGTGAGTGTAAAAGAATATCCTTTGAGATTCACACAGTTGTCGAGGTATGCTCCCTCTATAATTACCGACTCTAGGGCAAGGATGAGCAAGTTCATTTCAAGTGTGTCTAAAATGGTAGTTAAAGAATGTCGTATCGCCATTCTCATTAATGACATGGATATTTCTCGTCTCATGGTTCATGTCCAATAGATTGAAGAGTAGAAACTTAAGGAGAGGTCTAGGGAGACAAAGAGGGCTAACTAGTTATGGTAATTTCACTCATGCAAGGTCCGATAGACATGGTCGTCCTAGGTTTCGACAAAGGTTTTCTGGTCAAGGTTCCTCCAATGCTCCTAAATTCAACAAAGATAGGGTGTCTAACCCTAAGCCTCAAGGAGGAAATGGTAGTGGGTCCTTATTGCCTACATGTACTAAGTGTGGAAGGAAGCACGAGGGCAAATGTCTAGCGGGTTCCAATTCTTGTTTTTGTTGTGGTAAGATGGACCACAAGATAACAGATTGTCCTTCAGTTGCTAAGAATGAAGGAGATAATCGTCGTAAGGCTCAACTCTATCCCTCATCCGGTCCAAGTGGTTCGGGTTCAAATACCCCCAGTTAAAATAGATTCTATGCACTTCAGACTCATGGTGAACAAGGGGGTTCTCCCGATATGGTTACCGATATGTTGAAAGTCTTTCAACTTGATGTTTATGCTTTAATTGATCCCGGTGCTACCTTGTCTTATATGACGCGATATATGACTATGAGTTTTGATGTGCTTCGTGATTTGTTGTTAGTTCCTTTTTCTATCTCTACCCATGTTGGTGATTCTATTGTGGCTAAGAGGGTCTATAGAAAGTGTCCCATCTCCTTATCCCATAGAGTTACTCTTGTTGATTTGGTAGAGTTTGATATGATAGATTTTTATGTTATCCTTGGTATAGATTGGCTGCACTCATGTTATGCTTCTATTGATTGTAGAACCCGTGTAGTAAAATTTCAATTTTTGAATGAGCCTATCCTAGAGTAGAATGGGGGAAATTCTATACCTAAGGGTCAGTTTATCTCTTGTCTTAAAGCTAGGAGGATGATTTCTAAGGGTTGCATGTACCACCTAGTTAGGGTGAGGGATATGTATTCCGGAACACCTACTCTTGAGTCGGTCCGCGTAGTTAATGAGTTTCCAGAAGTGTTCCCAGATGATCTACCCGGTATTCCTCCAGAAAGGAAAATAGACTTCGGTATTGACCTTCTCCCAGATACGCAGCCTATCTTTATTCCTTCTTACCGAATGGCTCCGGTATAAATTATGGAATTAAATGAGCAATTGAAATATTTGTTGGATAAGGGTTTCACCCGACCGAGTATCTCTCCATGCTGTGCTCCAGTTTTGTTTGTTAAAATAAGGACGGTTAACTTCGTATAAGTATTGACTACCGGCAATTGAACAAGGTGACCATTAAGAATAAGTATCCTCTTCCAAGGATAGATGATTTATCTGACCAACTCCAATGAGAGAGTTACTTTCCCAATATTGACCTCCAGTCGGGTTATCACGAATTAAGTGTGAAGGAAGATGATATTTCTTTTGGGTTGACTAATGCTCCGACCGCCTTTATGGATTTGATGAATAGGGTGTTTAGACAATACATTGATATGTTCCTAATTGTGTTCATTAATGATATATTTATTTATTCAAGAAGTGAGGATGATCACATCGATCACATGAGGATTGTGTTGAAAATTCTAAAGGACCAACCACTCTTTGCAAAGTTTAGCAAATGTTAGTTTTTACTAAGGTCAGTGGCTTTTCTTAGTCATATGATTTAAAGTAAGTTTATTGAGGTAGATCCTAAGAAGATGGATGCGGTCAAGAGTTGGCCTAGACCTTTAACCCCTTCGGATATTAGAAATTCAGTGGGTTTTGATGGTTATCACAGAAGGTTTGTTTAGGGGTTTTCTTCGATTGCCTCTCCATTGACAGCATTGACTCAAAAGAAGGCCAAGTTCATATGGTCTGAAGCATGTGAGAAGAGTTTTCAAGAATTCAAGGATAGACTTACTTCCGCTCCGGTGTGGACTTTACCGAAAGGGACTGATGGTTTTGTTATTTACTGTGATGCCTCGAGAATTGGGTTAGGATGTGTACTTATGCAAAATGGGAAGGTTATTTCCTATGCTTCAAGGCAACTTAAGGTCCATGAGAAGAATTATCCTACCCATAATCTTGAACTAGCTGCGGTTGTTTTTGCCTTAAAGATTTGGAGGAACTACTTGTATGGTGTTCATGTAGATGTTTTTACCGACCATAAGAGTTTAAAATATCTGTTCAATCAGAAAGATCTTAATCTTCGCCAAAGAAGGTGGCTTGAGTTACTTAAGGATTATGATATGAGTGTTCTCTATCACCCCGGTAAGGCAAATGTTATGGCGGATGCTCTTAGCCGATTATCAATGGGCAGTGTTGCCCATATAGAGGAAGGTAAAAGAGAATTGGTATGAGATGTACATAGATGGGCCCTCTTGGGTGTTTGGTTAATGGACTCCACCAAGGGTGGTGTTGTGGTTCAAAATGGATCAGAATCATCTTTTATGATGGATGTGAAAGCCAAGAAATGTCTTGATCCGACCTTAGTTTAATTAAAAGAGACAGTGCTTAGAAAGTCTGGTGAGGCTTTCTCCTAAGGGGGAGATGGTGTGCTTCGTTATCAAGGTCGTTTGTGTGTCCCCAATATTGGTGACTTGAGGGAACATATTTTATTAGAAGCTCATAGTTCACGATATTCCATCCACTCGGGAGCCACAAAGATATACCGTGATTTGCGGGAGATCTATTAGTTGAATGGGATAAGGAAGGATATTGCAGAATTTGTGGCTAAGTGTCCTATTTGTCAACAAGTGAAAGTTGAACATCAGAAACTGGGAGGTTTGTCCCAAGACATTAGTATTCCTACTTGGATGTGGGAAGATTTGAATATGGACTTCATAGTAGGGTTGCCTCGTACCCGGTGACAATCTGATTTGATTTGGGTTATAGTAAATCAAATGATGAAATCGGCTCATTTCATTCCCATCAAGGTTTCTTATTCGGTGGAAGATTATGCTCAGTTGTATTTGAGGGAAATGGTAAGGTTGCATTGAGTTTCCTTGTCCATTATGTCCGATCAAGGTACCCAATTAACTTTTTAGTTTTGGAAATCCTTCCAAAAGGGTCTAGGCACTCGTGTTAAGCTTAGTACGACTTTTTATCCACAAACATATGGGCAAGCGGAGCATACTATCTAAACGTTAGAGGATATGATGAGAGCTTGTGTCATCGATTTTAAGGTTAATTGGGATGATCACTTGCCTTTGATTGAGTTTGCCTGTAATAATAACTATCACTCTAGTATTAGTATGGCTCCATTTGAGGCTCTCTATGGTAGGAGGTGTCGATTTCCTATAGGTTTGTTTGAGGTTGGTGAAGTTGCCTTGATAGTACCTGAGTTAGTTTATGAGGCTATGGAGAAAGTCCGACTTATTAGAAAAAGGTTGAGAACAACCCAAAGTCGACAAAAGTCCTATGCCAATGTTAGAAGAAGAGACATCGAGTTTGAGGTTAATGATTGGGTCTACTTTAAATTCTCACCCATGAAGGGTGTAATGAGATTTGGAAAGAAAGAAAATCTTAGTCCCCGTTATGTGGGTCTATATCACATTTTGAGGCGTGTTGGTAAGGTAGCTTATGAGCTTGAGTTTCCTAATGATTTGGCATCGGTGCATCCTGTTTTCCATGTCTCTTTGTTCAAAAAGTGTGTTGGAGATCCGACAACCATAGTTCCCTTAGAAAGTTTGGGAGATGATGAGAATCTTTCTTATGAGGAAGTTCCAATAGAGATTTTAGACCGGCAAGTTAAATAGTTGAGACACATGGAAGTTGCTTTCGTAAAGGTTCTTTTAAGGAATCAGTTAGTTGAGGATGCTACTTGGGAGGCCGAGGCCGATATGATGTCCCGATATCCTCATCTTTTTTCCTTCTACCCCTACTCTAGTTGAGGTAATGAATTCCTCATGGTTTACTCTTTGTTTTGGTGTCACGTGTCTTAGATATTCCCATGATTCCTCATTTTATGCACGTTGATGAAAAGCTTGAATTTTGAAAGAAAATGAGTTACATGATTGATTTTCCTCATGTTGATGTGCATTAAGTATGAGTTGCATATAGACTTCATGAGATGATATGTTGAACATATTTTGGCTTGGAGTTGATGTTTCCTCCTCGGATATGTGCATTTATGTGATTTCATGCATGATGGGTTGATAGGATAGAACTCTTGTCTCCATTTGATGTCTAGAATTCCATTCTAGGATGAATGTTCCCAAATGTAACAGCTCGTAATCTATTAGGCTAAGCAAAGGACCAAGTGTGAGGTCGCAAGCCAAAGACTGAGCTTGGACACCCTTCACGAAGGCCTAGACGAGACGTGAAGGGCACCACGAGGCGTGGTATAGCCCATGGAGGCTCAAAGTCTTAAGCCAAAGAGGGCTCCCCTCCCATGAGCACCTAGATGGCTCGTGGTGAAGCCCGTGGAAGGGGAGGCAGTAGCTGCCTTAAGGGTGACCCTCCACACGAGCCACTTGACGGCTCGTAGAGTGGGTCTTGAAGGGAGGGGGGGGGTATTGGGGTGTTTTTCCAAGCCACTGGTCAAGGACCACGGCTTCCACCACAGCCCGTGTGATCCTTGACGTCTCGTGACGGGTGGCATGTGGGGGTTTAGCCAGCTGTAAGTTCAGGGGTAGTTGGGTCTTTTCCTAATTATTTTATATTGATATTATGTCGTTTTACACATGCCTAGGACCCCTATATAAGTGATTTTAACCCCAAATTCAACTCATTCAAGTCATTCTTATAAAAATCCAAAAGAAGACCAAGTCCTTCGTCCCCAAGATATTTCTCTCTCTAGAAGTTTGAAGAAGAAGATTCAAGCTAGGGTTCAAGGTCAAGTATCCACTCTTCAATTGCTTTTGGGCTTTGATATCAAGGTATGATATGTTTTGATCCATTGAACCCTTGCATCCATGGAGCCCCTAAGTTCTTTAATTTGAAAAGTAGAAACTTCCCGAATTTTAGTTAGGGTTTCCTTCTAAGTTGTGGGTCTTTATGAATGTTGATTCAATTGATTTATTATGCATGAATTGAGAGGATTCCATTCTGTTATGATGAAATTCCATGTACCCATGCTTAACTCATGTTTCAAAGAAGAAATTGATTGAAAAATAAGTTTTACTCTATGAAGGGGAAAATTATAGATTTCGGTGCACTCTTATAGGATAAATAAGATGTGATATGAATTGCTTTGAGAGTGGAGCATATATATTATTAATTGTTGATTATTGATGTGATTTTTATGGAAGGGATTTCCCCACATGATTTCTTGTATATGAATGTGAAAGGCTTTCTCACATTGAATAATTCTAGGTTGAAAGTACTTCTCACCTAAAATGAATCTAAATTAAAGAACTCTGAAAATGATGAGGCCTAGAGGGGAATACACATGACCCCTAAATGAGAAGGATAAGAGGCGATTACCCATATTCCTTAGAGTTAGACTAGAGTCGATTACCCAAGATCCTAAGCAACTGGACTAGAAGCGACTACCCATGATACCAAAGTAAGAAGGGAAAGAGGCGATTACCTATGATCCTTTGTAAGAAGACAAGAGGCAATTCCCCATGTCCTTAAGAGATAAGCTATGATATGTTATTATAGGTGATGAGCTTGGAAAGGTGCTTGAGTTTGCCTTCCATGATGAGTAAGACTAGAGGTGGTTACCATGTCATGACTAAGGATGAATTGAGGTTACTTCAAGAAGTACTCCTTATATGAATTGATGATCTATTCAGTTCATTGATTATATTTTATGACTTATGTTGTCTAACTCTTATGGTATGCTTATGCTTGCTATCATATTTAGTACATTTTGTACTAACGCAGACTCTTGCCTACATTTCTTATCCAAATGTAGGGTTCGGCGTTACCGATTCACACATTTGTGGCTAGCATCCATAGTAGAAGAAAAGTTGAATATTGGTGAGTCCTCATACATCCGAGGATTTGGCCACTACTTTCCTTATGTTCTTGTCATTTTTGAGTTTTGACAATGTTGTATGGGCTACGTCCCGAGATTCTATTTTATTAGATGGTTTTTGAGACAAGTTTTAGACTTCCGCTTTGCTTATAAAATTTTTGTTATCTTGAAATAATGTTTTAAATTTTATCGAATTCTATTATCTTGACTATGAAAGCTAAGTGGCTTATATGAGGCTTCTCGGGGTCTTGTATGCCATGTTACATCTAGGGGGTGCTCCTGGGACATGATAGAACTACCCTACCTATGATTTGGAGTTGACCGCCTTAGTGTTCGTGCTTAATATATGGTGACATTTTCTGTATGGGGCTCATTGTGAGGTTTTCACGGATCATCAGAGTCTTTAGTATAACTTCAATCAGAGAGATCTAAACTTGAGGTAGCGTAGATGGCTTGAACTATTGAAGGACTATGACATCACCATCTATTATCATAAAGGAAACACCAATGTGGTGGCTGATGCTATGAGTAGGAAGAATTCTAGCATGGGAAGTCTTGGCGTTATTAGTATGGAGCAAAGACCAACAGTCACATCAAGTTACGGATGTCTGAGAAGACATGTGGTTTGATTGCTTTTATTGAGGCTCATTCTTCCTTAGTTGAACATATTTGTGAACCCCAGTTTGATGATGAGAAGTTGTGTCTCATTTAGGACAAGTTGATGAGAGCGGATGACAAGGAGGTTTTCCTTTATCCTGATGGTCTTTTATGGATGGGTGGCAGGATTTGTTTGCCCAAGATGGGCGAGTTAATTATATTGATTCTTGAGGAGGCCCACTAGTCTCAATATTCCATCAATCCGGGTATGGTCAAGATGTATCATGATCATAGTCAACACTATTGGTGGTGTGCTATTAAGAGAGATATTGCAGATTTTGTTTCGACGTTTTTGACTTGTGAACAGGTTAAGTGTGAGCATCAGCGGCTCAGAGGTATATCTCAGATGATGCCTATTCCTACTTGGAGGTAGGAGAAGATCACTATGGATTTCTTTATGGGACTACCTACCACTGTGGATGGTTATGACTCCATTTAGGTGGTTGTTGATAGGTTGAACAAGTCCGCCCATTTCCTACCGATTCAGGTGAAGTGTATGGCGGAGAAGTTAGCCAAGCTTTATATATGTCAGATTGTGCGAATACATGGAGTCCCAGTTTCTATTGTCTCTGATTGAGGTTTGTTGCTCACATCCCATTTCTGGACGGAATTAAAGAATGGTTAGGGTACTCGGTTAGATATGCATACAATCTTCAATAGTTAAACAGATGGTCAATCCGCACGGACGATTCAAGTGTTGGAGGAGATGCTCCGAGCTTGTGTGATTGATTTTGGTAGTAAATATGATCAACATTTTCCTATAGAATAGTTTTCCTACAGCAACAGTTACCATTCCAATATTCAGATGCCCCCTTTTGAGGCTTTGTACGATAGATTGTATAGATATCCAATCGGATTGCTTGATTCAACTAAGATGGATTCACTAGATATAGACTTACTTAAAGATAAAATGGAGTTGGTTCATATGATCCAGGGTAGACTGTTGATGGCCCAGAGTCGACAAAAGAGTTATACAGGCTGAAAAGCCCGAACCCTTCTGTTCCTGGAGGGTGATCATGTTTGGCTTCGAGTGTCACCCATGAAGAGTGTGATAAGGTTCAGCAAGAAGGGCAAGCTCAACCCAAAATTCATTGGACCATTTGAGATTTTGAGCAGAGTGGGACAGGTGGCCTATAAGTTGGCCTTGCCACCTAGCTTGTCAGTTTTTCATCCTGTGTTTTAGGTCTCCATGCTTCAAAAGTACGTGTCGGATGAGTCCCATGTAGTTTTTCCTGATTCAGTTGATTTGGGTCAACAATTATCTTTTGAGGAGGAGCCTATAGTCATTTTGGATAGGCTGGTCCGTAAGCTTAGGATCAAGAGGATTGCTTTAGTGAAGGTGTAGTGGAAGCACTGTTCAGTTACTGAGGCAACTTGGGAGACAGAGTCGGATATGCGTAATAAATATTCTCATCTCTTCAAGGCTCCAGGTACTTTCCTTTGTTTTATGTTCGAGGACAAACATGGTTTTTCGAGGTGGATAATATAATGACCCAGTTGGTCATTTTTTGTTTTTACATGGAATTTAACATTTTTCCCCTCCCGATATTTGACCTCGAGTCTTTTATGTTTGAGTTTTGAGAGTTGGTTTATAATCTTTGAGTAAAAAATTGAGAATTTGGTAAGTTTTGGTTTTGGAATGGCTTAAGTTGCTTAAAAGTGGTTTTTAGTTTGTTTTGTAGTTTCGAGTGTCGGAATGGAATTCTTTCGATTCCATCAGTCCCAGAAAGTGAAATTTGATCTGTGATATTTGCCAGCTTCTAATTATGAGACTTTTTGAGGATTTGAGGTCATATGTTGTGAAAGTGTAGAATTTTAGCCTTTGGTTTGACTTTGGTCAATATTCGGGGTTCGGACGCTCGAATCAAAATTTTGAGAGTTCTATTGTATTAACGGGATGATTTTCAGCCAAGGAGTTGTCTTGATTGATTTTTGTGAGTTCCGATCTTGTTTTAGCCTTTTTAGGCGTTGAGTTAGCTTCTAGTGATTTTCACGGATGTTGGGTCAAGCAGACCTCAAATTTGTGTTTTGACGTTTCCATTGAGTTTGAAACATTATTTATAATTGATTTTCATATATTGTTTGTCTGTACAAGGTTCCGAATGAATTTCAAGGGTCCATTAGATGATTTGGAAGTTGCCTGAATTTTCCGGTGTCTGTTTTCCTCGCTTTTGCGAAGGTTAGTCCGCTTAAGAGAACCTTCGCAAATGAGAAGGGATCTCTGCTTTTTCGAAGGGGTCTAATTAAGCAGGGTTCACTTAAGCGAACGGAGGCCGTTTTTGCGATGTTTTCCCAAGCGAACCTGTGTGCGTTTTTGTGGCATCTAAGAACCTTTTTTGCCTGAAATTTTGGTTTTTTTTTCAATTTTTTCCCTATGGAGATTTGGTAAACACTTAGAGGCATTTTTTGAGAGGCATTTCATGGTGAATCGATTTGGTAAGCCTTTGTAACTCTAAAACTTCATTTCCCATTGATTATTTATAGATTCTAAAATCCTAATTTAGGATTTGAGTTGGAAAATGATGAGGATTTTCAAGTACTTGAGTTTCAATCTAAATGGTGATTTTGATCCACTTTTCGAAATGATTTTCATTAATGAGTTCCTAAAGACTTAAATATCTTCTTAAGTATAGATTTCTGGATTCAAGCACCGTTTTTGAAATTGGGTTTTGTGATGATTAACCCATTTCTCTAAATAATTGATATGGGTTTTGTTGTTTACGATGAGTGATTGTGAATACTTGATTGTTATAGATTGTGGGGCTTTGGATTTGAGTGGAAAAGGGAAACGCAGCTTCAGATTGGTTGATTGATGGATTGCATAGAGGCAAGTGATCTCTTAAACTTTGTAAGTTGGTTGAATTGTTTACTTCTCTTCATTGTTTATGTGTTAGGGAGTAATCGGGAATGAGCTGAAGGGTTATGTTGCTCCACTTGTTTAGTGTTAACCAACAAAATGGGGGAAAATGCAAAAGGTTTCATGATGATAATGAGAAATTTTGAATTTCCTTGTTGTGTCCCCTATTTGATTGATTGGTGAATTGCTTCTATGCATGAAAGTGGACTTGAATGAATTGAATTGTTGTCTCTCCATGTGGTGTGATATTACTTGTGTGCATTGATTATTGAACACAGTGATGAGACACTTGATATGAAAGTCGAAGGAAAATGGTTCCGGCTACTGATATAAATGTCGTAGGGAAATGGTTCCGGCGAGTGACATTTTATGAAAGCTAAAGGGAAAAGATTCTGGCTAGTGATATAATGTCAAAGGAAAATGGTTCTGGCAAGTGATACTTTATTATAAAGGCCAAAGGGAAATGGTTCCGGCTTGGGATATAAATGCCGAAGGAAAACAGTTCCGGCAAGTGATTAATATGAAAGCCGAAGGGAAATGGTTTCATCTAGTGATATTGTGCCGAAGGAAAATGGCTTCGGAAAATTTTGACTTTGTGATCAATCTTCTTGATGCATATATTTGACTTATTGATGCATATCATTGACCCATTTGATGTGTTGGATTGGTTTACTTGATATGTGAGTTGAAATTCTTGATACTTATTCTTGAAATGCCTTGTTCTTGAGAATAAATTATTTGATACTTAACGGTTGTTGAGATGTGATTTTTGGTCTATGATCTTGAGACTGGTGAAATTTTTATTGTAAAATTGTTAGGTTGGGCTGATTTTTGTGTAAGTAGTACTTTGGGGAGGTTCGGATTGGATGAAAAGATTATTCGATTTATCTAGATTTTCTAGTTTATTAGGTTGCTTGATGGCTACCATGTTGGTGGTACTCACCTTTTGCTTCTACACATGTGTAGGTTCCGAGTCCGTAACCGTGTAATATCCTTCTTCTCCTCATATCGAGGCTCGTTGAAGGACTTGAGAGCTAGTTGTTTGTCATCCTGGTGGGCCCTCTTTTCCATTATTTATGCTTTGTTTTATTTGACAAGCAATAACATTTGAGACATGTATTTATCCTTCGAATTTTATATTTACATTAGTGGCTTGTACATATGAAAACTAAATTTTGTGGTATTGTGTAGAATGAATAAGTTATCCACCTTTGTCTCGTTCTTGTTTTATATTTTTCGCATTTCATTCGTCTTCGTTAGGTTGAGGCTGACTTGTCTTGGTAGGAATAGACAAGTGTCATCACGTCCAATTTTGGGTCGTGACATATTACCCCCATTAGCTATGTTAAAATGGATTAAGTAATGTAATATTCAGTCGATTAATTTTTCTCAAAGTTATGCAGATATGGTATTTTTTTTAAGGTGTGAAATAACTATGACAAGTCCCTATGGATAAAATTATTTGCCTAAGAGTTTTTAGCCTACCTAGAAATACGTTTGTGACTATCAATCTAGATACTCTTTTATTGGCATAACTTAGAATATTCTAGGGTTTTCTGTCTACCTATTTCTTCTTAAAGTTCTTGGAACACGATTTTCAACAACACATAAATAATAATGGCTAAAGGTACATTCCAATTTATTTTTTCTGTTGCATTAACTTTGTTTATATGTGTTGAAATTCATCATGTGTTGACTAATTTTAGTTATTTACAAACAAACTCAACAACACAGTTGAAACAGACTGTGATAACTCAATTGAATTTCAACACACAACAACAAGAAATACAAGGAAAAATAAATAAGAAAGTACCCTCAGTCATTATTGTACAAGTATTTTTGATAATAATGTTGGTCTTACCGAGAACTTTTATAAGAATGAGCTAGAGAGAGAACCTTAGAATATTCTAGCCAATGCCTATCAAAGTGTTTCTTGACTAATGGAATCATAGGCTTATTTATAGGTAGACTAAGGGCTCTAAGCCAAATAACTTTAACCCTAGAGGCTACATAGTTATTTCTTGCCATTAAAGAAATACCATACATACATAAGTTGGAGAAAAAAAAATTGACCAATTTATTACATTACTTGGGAGACTAAAAAAATATCTTATGATCTAAAATATGTAGGTCATATCAAAATCTCTTTAAAGTAAATTCTTACATACCCCTCCAGGATTGGCTTATGTATTAACATAAATTATGTCCTTAAAAATAATGTAAAATTAGAAATCTTCTGGAGATATCCTGAATCTTCATTCTTAAACTATTTTAAACTAATAAAAAATCGATACCAATTTGTTATTGAAAAATCTACTTCATTTTACAAAAAATTCAGAATTTAGTATCAGACACTTTAAAAATTGCACCTTCTTCTTCCTTCTAAAAATATTCACCAAATAATCTCACACTCAAAGCTTCCAAAAAAAAAGTAATTAACACTCAAATAGACGTTAAAGATGTATAATTAGAAATATATATATAAAGATGTAAAGCCTCAACTGAAGATAGCATGACATGATCTAAATAAGATAATTAAATATTAATTCCAAAGTCAATAATCAACATATATTAAAATGGAAAAAGAAAAGGGTTATATATACATGATAATAGACATATATATAAACATACACACATACAATCCAAATGATGTCATGGATAAAAAAGGAGCAGAAGCATTTGATCAAAATTAGTTTACCTGGAAAAAAGGGAGCAATGTTGAACCACGTAGAGTGAGTCGTTGTTGAATTTCCACCCAAAAATATTTCCTTTCACAACATCTATCTGCAATTTTTGCTAGTGAATACAATTTTCAAAAAGAAAAAGACGAAAAAATAGGACAAACCCCCTTGTAGAATTGAAAGTAATATTTTTCTCTACAATTGAAGGGGATCAACAACAACCATGATTAGTGTTATTGGTTATTTGAATTCCACACATGATAGGTTAAACTCTATGTTGCACTAGCCTAGATATCCTAGGGATGCAGAGAATATTTCTCTCTTATAAATGCTAGCCGTCAAAATTTGTGGAATATCTTTGTTTCCACCCACATTGGTGTATTTATACACTAAGAGCTAGGGTTAGGTAGGGCATAAGTTAATGGGCTAATAGGCTGATTAGCACTCCATATGAGGGGTCCCGATCCAATAGATATTTCAAGTATTTGACATGGTGCTATTTATTCTCACCTTTTAAAGATGGGGAGGGAGGTTAGTATAAATTAAGCCCTTACCATCATTAATTTTTAACCATAGTAAAAAAAATTAAAATTCTTATAATTAGGATAAGTACATTTAATAAATTAATTTTGGTTTGTATACATTAATTGTAATTTTCCTTGATAATTTTTTTCCTTAGTTTCTTTTTTTTTTAAAAAAAATCCCATCTTGATAAACATTTTGAATTTCTTATTATAATTATAATTACTTGAACATATTAATATTTAAAATCTTCATATAGAAATTTATTTGGACATGCAATTTGAACTGGGATTCACGCTGAAAGGGTACAAAAAGTAGGAGTGAGTATGGTCCACTGATACTCAATATATAGGCCGATCAAGAAAAATATAAACCTAAACAAGTAAGGAAATATATAACCAATGCTTACGATGGTGGGTCTTTTTTGTGCAATATATAAATGTATGGGTCAACTATCATATTTAAAAGAAATTGAAATCCTACATTTTGAAGAATTTGTGATTATAATTCCAAAAATAATGATTGATTACAAATCAAAACTTGAAAGTCGGGTTGTAAGTCATATGGTCAAACGCCTTCTTAGAATTTCTTACTAAAATAAAACAAGTAAATAAGGGAAAATCATTGTTTGTTAGAGACCACTTATTTAACAAGAAATTTATTTTTAGAAACTACATATTTAACCATAGAAATCATGCCATCTAAGAACTAATATACAACCATCATAACAAGAAAATCAAGACATACAAAAAATAAGTTCAATAACATGAATACAAGTGGATTATTGAATACAAGTAGCTAGCTCATTAATTATGAGAGGGATGTTGTAACGACCCGTAGGTTGTTTTGAGTACTAGAACTATTTCGACTCTTTCTGTAGGAATTTAAATAGGAATTTTGTACTATTCCTTTAACAACAATTATTTAGTTGGCGGGTATTTGTTAAATAATCAGTTTACTTAGTAATTAATGAGCTAAGATGATAACCTAGTTAATACCTTATGTCATTTGGTCCATGTATAAAAGCTGAATTTAAGTAAAAAAGGGTTTAATATTTTTAAATAAGAAATGAATGATGAACAAAAGGAATTTCTAGGAAAGAAGGCTGTGGTGCAGCGATAAAAAAAGGTGACCCTTGTTCATTAGATTGGAAATGTTCTGAGGCATTGAGGAAAGGAAAGGCATTGGAAAATTAGCTTGCTTGACTTCGGTTCTTCGGTGGAGGTAGGTTATGACTTATTCTATATGATAGATGAACTCTTAATAGTGGTTGATAGTCATTGAGTGATATTGTGAAATTTTCTATGTACTTGGTTGTTGTAGTTTTGATAGTTCATATGTTGTTATGATTGGTCTGTAATCCCAAGACCGTGATATCCATAATCTTGAACTTGCTCTATTAAAGTGATGTCTTGAATAAAGAAGTTTGATGAAACATTGTTAATGTAGTGGAAAATGATTATAAAGAATGAGAAGTTAACTATGTTGTTTTATCAGGTTCCACGAACCAGCAAGATATATTTTGATCGGGAGGCACGAATGATGAGTCTGAGATTTCGAATCATTTAGGTCTTTATTTTGATAGAATAAATTTCTTGAAATTCCTAATTTATTTTTTAAACTAATGTTAAAGTGTTGATTTGCAGCTATGAAGGTTAAGGAGCAAGGACAGGACACTACCGGGCAAAAAAGAACAAACAGGCTGAAGAAGTGAAGAAAACCGATCCTGGTGATCGCCAAGACCACTCGGTGAATCACCGAGTGGCTCTTTAGCTCGCCCAAAGTTCTAGTATGCCAGCCCTGGAGAAGAACCGACTTGGCGATAGAAATGGGCAGTCGGCACGTAGCCGAACAACTCTGAGACATCAACCTTGATCACCTAAAGTCACAGAACCTTGAGGACTACAAGCCAATGCGAACCGGTGATGGATTGGAGCGAAGAGTGGATCTCCGACTGGGTTGGCGAGGCGCGACTTACTTCTCCCAATATCCCTTAAGGCCAAAAACTGAGCAACTATAAATTGAAATTTAAATTGAAGAGTGAGGAGTTCTGATTTCCAAGTTTTAGAATTGAAGTTTCTCTGAGTTGTTGAATGTTGATTGTAAGACTTTGAAGCTTAGATTTGAGGATTTGCAAGTGGGTTTTTGATTTAATCGGTTTTGAAGCATTGTAGAGACTTAGAAATTGTTACCCAACCCATGGCTAATCTAATTGGTAACAATTTCTCTCTTTTTATGATGTGTAACTAAAACTCCAATTCTTGAGGTGTGATCATGTGATTATTGGCTTAATTAGCTTATGGGTATTTTTTTTTACAGATTTAATTGGTTAATTGAAGTGGGTTTAATCAATATCTGTGTATCAATCTATGAATTGTAGTTGCAAATGCAATTCTAATTTAGAGTTCCGGGCTTGCTTGAGAAAGAGGTTTTACAACCAAAGTTATTGATTAATGATTGTAGTCATTGGGTTAATGTGGGTTCAGCTAGAGAGAGTGAATCCTAAACTCAATTCTACCTATCTAGCTCGAGAGTAGATAAATTAAGGTCTTGGGCTGTTTTGATTGATAAGCTTGTCGAAGTTCGAGAGAACTCCCTTGAATCGTAGTAGTTGTTCGAGAGAAAGTTGTTGCATCTATAGTCTAACCTACCTACTGAAATTTAGCAATCGTTACTAAATCTCAATTACCCAAATAGAAAAATTAGTCTTTAATTGATCACATCCTGAGAATTCCTCTTTATCTTGTTAATCCCCATATTTTCGTGCTTGTTGTAGTTGCTAATTAACAATCCAATTCCCCCATCTGACATTTGTTGTCACCCCTTTCGATTTAGCTAAATGTTTTCGATAATTTCTATTCCTACCACCGATTAGATCACATTTATATCTTCGTAACTCAATTCAAACTTGTACCGCTCCCTGTGGGTTCGACCCCAACTCTTTGTTGGGTTTTATACAATATTACGATCGCCTACACCTAGTATTGGATGAAGTGTAGTTGAACGTTTATAAAAAATGGTGCCGCTGCCGGGGAGTGGTGTTTAGAATTATATTATTGAAGTTTAAATTGTTATCTTCTTGTGTTTTAGTTGAATCGACTTACTTTGTTTTGTATTTGTGTTTGTTGTGTTTCAACAGAGGAAGAAATGAGTGTGAACAAGAGAAATGGTAGCCAAGTTGGCCACCAAGATGATATTGGAAATTTGAACGATGTTAATGACCCGATTCGATTGAGTGGTGTTGGTGTTATACATCTACCTCCTGTTGA
The DNA here is from genome assembly GCA_029582245.1 of Solanum etuberosum. NCBI lineage: Eukaryota > Viridiplantae > Streptophyta > Magnoliopsida > Solanales > Solanaceae > Solanum > Solanum etuberosum. The sequence continues at coordinate 115,745 of JAJONR010000515.1, forward strand.
GGGGAATGCGGTCTTCCATGTCACTAGCACAATTCTACATCTCTTACAAATTAAAGGATTATATGGAGGGCTAGCCCATGATGATCCCCATGAGCATATTCAGAATTTTGTGGACGTATGTGGTCCGTTTTCGTTCAAGAAAATCTCACAAGAATCAGCCCGTCTCTGGTTATTCCCATTATCTTTGATGGGGGAAGCTACCAAGTGGTTAGCTGATCTACCAAGGAACTCCATCACTACTTGGGATGAACTTACTGCAGCGTTCTTCGTAAGGTTCTGTCCCCCGTCAAAGATGATGACATTAAGGGATAGTATCCAAGGTTTCAAACGCTTGGAAGGTGAACCAATCCATGAGACGTGGCTGAGATTTCAGAAGTTGGCGCTTCAATGTCCGACTCACGGACTTCCAAACAATGTGTTGTTACAATATTTCTATAGGAGTCTTGACTTGGTGAACAAAAGTGTTCCCGATCAACTTGTTCCAGGGGTATAATGCAACGGCCATATGAGGTAGCAACTCATCTCCTCAATGGCATGACCAAGATTAACAGAGCATGGTACACTCGTGAGGACCAAGTATCTCCTCTCACCTTTAGAATGGCAAAAGAGCAAATCGAGAAGGATCAAGAGAGAGACCAAAATATGGCAAAAATAATGACCCAGCTGGATATCTTGTCGAAAAATGTGATGGGTTGTGGGTTGAAAAGTGTAATTGTTGTGGGTATTGGTGTAGCAAACCCCGATGAAGCACACTTTGAGGCGCTGTATAATGAGGAAGTGAACTTCCTTGAAAATTAAGGAGGAGGTTTTCATCCAAAGTATCAAAGGCCGGGTGGAAATCCGGGTTGGAATAGAGTTGATGGATGGAGAGATCGTGACAGAGAATGGCATGACCGTAATGCTTCTTGGAAGGAAAGAGATGGTGACAAGGAGAGATACGTCCCACCCCATGAACTTCAAAAGCCTAAAGGGCAAAAGGCTGACCTGAAGAACTTTCATACATAAGACATGCTTGCACGCATTCTCAATAAGGTAGAAAGGTCGGACAAAGTTTTGAAAGAAATGAAAGAGGATGTCTCCACACGCAATCAGATGACCACCTCACACTTAGTGTCCATCAATCAGCTGGAAACGCAAATGGGTCAAATTTCATCTCATTTGAACCCAAGTCTAAAAGGGGGTCTACCAAGTGATACCTTGGCTAACCCAAAAAATGAACCTTGAAAGCGTATCCATGTTGTGCCACTACGTTAAATAAGGTGCTTCTTGTGAGGCAACCCAAGGTTTAATGATTTTATTTCTGTTGTTTGAATAACGGGTGTTGAATGTGCAGGTTGAAAAGTTGAAATTTTGGGATAATGGCAACTAGGCGAGCCAAAAGTCCAGTCGGTGACTTACCGAACAGGTCGGCGAGCCCGACTTGGAGCGCCGTTGGAACCACCTGGTTTGTTGGAGGTTCTATAAAACTCGGCGGGCTGAGGTACCACTCGGTGGATTACCGAGCTCGACTTACTTCGCCGACTGGCGCGCCAACTAAAAGGTTTTAAAAGGGCAAATGGTTTCAAATTCAAAAATCCTTCACTTTCTCATTTTTACTCTCGTTTTGTTTGGGATCTTTGCTCAGGGCGGATTTTTGAATTACTTTGCCTCCTAGCTTTACCAATTTTTGCATAAAAGGTTGGTTTTCCAAACCCTGAACTAAATGGTTGGTTGAAATCGAATGATTTGGATACTTTATTGTTGATATCTGTGGGTAATATTTGATGTGTTATGGGATTGTTGGTTTTCCCGTTGTTAAGTGAATTCGTAAATGATTGATCGTAAATGGTTAATTCCCATGTCTGTAACTGATTAAATTGTTGGGTTGTGTTGAATATGTGATGGGTCTCGCGGGGTGAAGTCTGTGTAACCCCGGATTGTGCTAATTGTTGAATTTTGCCCGATGATAGAGCGGTTGACGTCATTCTTAAGGGCAAAAGACGTCAATTGGCTAATTTTGGCCAAATCAGAGGAAGTCTGAGTACCCCGAGGGAATGGGTCTTATGGGTCTTGTGTTAATTGCATGTTTTTGGTGTTTAATTTTATTTTCGTGGGTTGGGGGCTTGATTTTGAAGTATGGGGTAAAAAATTGGCACGTTGGGCTACTTGGCGAGCTGGGTCGAGCTCGCCGAGTTGTTCGGCGGTTCGCCTAACGTCCCCCAGATCGCCCTTAATTTTCTAATTGTTGAATTTATGTTCTGTAACTTTCGGTGATGTGCTTATGCTCGCTTAGTTCACTCGGCAACTCACCGAAAGTGCTTCCTGATCGCCCTTCTGCGCCCTTTTGTTTTGAAATTATTCTGTAACTTTCGGTGAGATACTTCTAGTTCGCCGATTGATGTCGGCAATCCACTGAATTCCCCTTGACATCACCAACGAGCTTTGTATTTTGAGAATTTTTGCTCCATCACTTTCGACGAGCCCGACCTGGCTCCCCAAAGTGGTTCGGCGACTCACCGACCGGTTCATCGAGTCTTTCTGCACCTATTTAACTGCATGTTTTTATCACTTCATCTAACATTTTTCACATTGTTTTGCAGGCATGGCTAGACCAAAAGTACCTGGAAGGAACCAACCACCCCGGAAGCAGGCACGAGGGATAGTAATAAATGAGAAAGCGGCTGTTTCCCGGGCACCAACTTCTAAACTACCTCCAAAGGGAGGTAAAGGCAAAGGCAAGGCGCCCGTAGTTGTTACGCCAGCGGAGGGGAGCTCTGACAGTGATGGGGTCTATGCCACACACCTCACTACCTCTGACAGTGACGGTAACTCCCAAGCTGACTCACCGACTTCCATCTCTGAGCCGTAGGATGACCAGTTGTTAAAGTCCCGGAGAGCAGAGCTACGCTCCAAGTCCTTACATGATCCGGCTAGGATTCCAGAATCTACTTCCCTATCTTCAGCTCCAGCTCCTCCTCCAGCACAGACAGTGGTGCAGGCACCACTTGTTCAGGGTCCTCCTCTCCGGTCAGTTAATCGACTAAAGGGTGAGGGTTTTAGGACCATTTTAGAAGAGAAAAGATTATCTACCGACGGTGTGGTGGACAAATATCTAGAGGTGTGGAACACTCTCGAGTTCCACAAGTTCAAGGGTTTTACAAAACCCCGGGTCCCCTACATTTCTACTTGGGTCCGGGAGTTCTATTCGACATACAGAGAGTTGGTGCTGAAGGGGAAGAAGAAGGAAAGTGCCTTCAAACCGGTTGACTTCATGGTGGTTCGTGGAAAAAAGGTAAAGTGCAGATGTTCAGACATAAATGCAATATTGGGGTGCTCATCAGATTTTATGCATGATTACATTGATCTGGTCAAGAAGAAGACCTTAGAGGATCTAAAGGGATGGATGGAACCCCTTTTCTCCGATGTCACCCCTAGGTGGATCAAAGCAGGTGCACCCATAAAGAAGAAGGACCTGAATGTTGCTGTCAGATACTGGTTTGGGTTCATTAGCAACACCATCATGCCATCACAAAACGAGTCCATCCTCCGCCACCTGAAGCCGAACTGTCTTGGTTCCATCATATCCAGGAAGAGGCTGAACCTAGGGTTGCTGATAGAGCAAGAGATGGCCCATGAGGGCCAAACAGAGCCAGACCTCACTCCCATTTTTGGTGCTGACCACCGAGCTATGCAGACGGGCCCGTGTTCCGAGAAATGTGAAGATGGATGTGGAGGTGACACCCACCTCGTCTACTGACATCCGGTGTATTGAGGCAAAGTACATACAGGATAAGGATGATAGGAGGAGGGTATCACCAGTGGATACATCCCCAGAGGTCGATGTTAATATGTTGCCGACAGAGGCAATCATGCCCCCTAAGTCTAGTTAGACCTCAGGTACTTTTGGACCTTCTGTTTCTGAGACTCCTAGTACATCTGCCGCACCCCCTCCCACTATATCTTCTGTTGCTGCTGCTTCTGCATCCAGACCCCCTATCACCCAGGCTATGCTTTACAAGATGGGCCAGTTGGCTCAATCTGCTGATGTGCGTGTCTCCCGGGTAGAGGTCATTTTTCCTGGGATGATAGAATGGGTTATTGCTGCTGCCTTAGTCCCTATTAAGGCTGAGATTGAGGGCCATAAGTTGTCCTTGGATGCCCTTGCTGTGAGAGTTGAGGAGTGTCAGATAGGCCAGAGAACTACAGATGTGGTGACGGCCTTGAAGGCTGAGATTGCTGGAGTGAGGAAGGATGTGGACGAGTTGAAGTCCACTGATTTATCTATGTTGTTCGGTACGGTGGAGATTCCCGAGGTCCCGAGAACAGATGTTCCAGCTTGTTTTGAGGTGCCTCCGACTACTACCAGAGATGAGACTAAAGCTGATGATGCTGCTGATGAGTCCGAGGCTGAGACAGATAATGAGTAGTATGGTGTCCGTGAGGAGACAGTCTATGAGAATTTGGCTGACTTGGAGGGTGCCCTGTTTGAGACTGCTAGGCAGGCATCGCTCCAGGACATATCTATGGTGGGCTCTAATGGAGCCAAGGATGATGAGACACCGGGCATTGATGCCCAGACATAGGGAGTTGCCGACATGCAGACTTCACTCAGGCCTAGCCTGACAGGATGACTCTTTGCCTCCCTTTCTGTTTTCTTTTTAGACTATTTCAAATGTTATTTTCATTTGAGGACAACTACTTATTTTTCTTTGCGGGGAGAGGTATTTCCATACCTACCTGTATTGGGCTGTTTTTGTTGGCTTATGTTTGGTTTTAGTTTTGTGAATATTGGATCCTATTGGTGTTTATATATATCTTGGTTGTTGACACTTTGTGGTCCATTGTTTTAATATGAAAATGGTTTTGAACCAAATTTGAAAATTGTTGACACCTCTTTTGTGTGTGATTGTGGCTGTTCTTGTGCAAATTTGAGTGTTGGTTGTGGTCAATACAGATGACTTGAATATTGCTCTTAATTGAACAAAATGAATGTGCGCCTACGATGAGGCAAACTAAGTTACATAGGCAATATGTGAACTTTAGCATCTCGTTGTGACTAGCCGATTGTCGATTAAGTATCTTGTGATGAACATTGCACGCTAGCTAGAAAGTGTGGAGTCTTGTTTGATAATTGTATCAATGCCTTGTGTGGTGAGGTTGACTTGAACATTGTGCTTGATGACACCTAGAATTTTCTCCGTTGGTCCGATTGATTGAGTGAAGCAAGAAAATGAAATGATCTAAGGAAAAAGTTTTGAAGAGTGAACCAAATTGACAATATACCTCTTTGTGGCCAACCTTGTGAGAAGTGTGAACCTTGCTTGGCACCTTTTGAGCCTATCCTCTTCTTTGGAAGATACTTGAACAACTTTGAACTCTTTATCCCATCACCCATAACATTCATGAAGTATTGGTTCGTTTGAATAGACAACTTAGTCCAAAAGCCTATGTTGGGGGTGTGGTGAAAAAGAAGGAAAGTCAAGAAGTGTGAAAAATTCCCCCTTTGATGGATTATTTAGAAAAAGATGGAACCCCTTCATGTAAAAAAAAAGAGAAGAAAAAGGTTGAAAACAAAATGAAAAAGACTGAAAAAGAAGTGTTGTGAAATAAAGTGTGTGAAAAATGGAAAAGAAATGGGGTATCCGGTGATTCATGTTTAGTTGAATAATAGGGTGGATTATGAACATGTTTGAATGTGAAAGAGAAGGAGAAAAAGTGATTTTCAGGCCACACTTTATGAAGGTAGAAGCCACTAAGCCTAAATAAGTATACTTTTACACTCAGCCCCATTACAAGACTTAAAAAGACCTTTGTGATCTTGAGTAAGATGAAAAGAATGTTGATTGGAAAATAAGGGCAAGCCTATGGGTGGCGTCATGCATGTGTTCATCTTTGTGAGTTTGAGAGTTTTATGTGATTCTGGGACCTTAAATTGTTGAGAAACTTTGTGTGAATATGGAATCATCTTTGTTGTGAGGGCATTTGAGTACCTTTGTTGAGCTTGAACTTGCATTTGAGGCAAGCATTGTGAGCTTGACTACACTTGATAATCGTGAGTCAGAATTTGAATATTTGAGTGCATAATTGAGCATTGTATGTACAGTTTGAACCTGTTGTGTTCATTTATGTTGAGTCTTAAGCAGAACTATTTGTAGACATCCTTGTTGAACTAATTGATCTTGAGTTTTACTTGGGGACAAGCAAAAGTTTAAGTTGGTAGTGTTGATGAGTCCGAGATTTCGACTCATTTAGGGCTTTGTTTTGATAGAATAAGTATCCTCAAATGCCTAATTTATGCTTTAAACTGATGTTAAAGTGTTGATTTGCAGCTATGAAGGCTAAGGAGCAAGACGAGGATACTACCGGGCAAAAAGGAACAAACAAGCTGAAGAAGTGAAGAAAAGCGATCCTGCTGATCGCCAAGACCACTCGGCGAATCGCCGAGTGGCTCTTTAGCTCGCCCAAAGTTCCAGCATGCCAGCCCTGAGGAAGAACCAACTTGACGATTGAAATGGGCAGCCGGTGGATCACCGAACAACTCTCTGACAGCAACCTTGATCGCCTAAAGTCACAGAACATTGAGGACTACAAGCCAATGAAAACCGGTGATGGATTGGAGCAAAGGGCAGATCGCCAACTGGGTTTACAAGGCGAGACTTACTTCGACCAATGGCCCTTAAGGCCAACAACTGAGCAACTATAAATTGAAATTCAAACTGAAGAGTGAGGAGTTCTGATTCCCAAGTTTTAGAATTGAAGTTTCTCTGAGTTTTTGAGTGTTGATTGTAAGACTTTGAAGCTTAGATTTGAGGATTTGCAAGTGTGTTTTTGATTTAATTGGTTTCGAAGCATTGTAGAGACTCAAAAATTGTTAACCAGCTCATGGCTAATCTAGTTGGTAACGATTTCTCTCTTTTATGATGTGTAGCTAAAACCCCAATTCTTGGTGTGTGATCATGTGATTATTGACTTAATTAACTTATAGGTATTGTTGTTTACTGATTTTATTGCTTAATTGAAGTGGGTTTAATCAATATTTGTGTATCAATCTATGAATTGTAGTTGCAAATGCAATTCTAATTTAGAGTTCTAGGCTTTCTTGAGAAAGAGGTTTTAGAACCAAAGTTATTGATTAATGATTGTCGTTATTGGGTTGATGTGGGTTCAGCTCGAGATAGTGAATCCTAAACTCAGTTCTACCTATCTAGCTCGAGAGAGTAGATAAATTAAGGTCTTGGGCTGTTTTGATTGATAAGCTTGTTGAGTTTCGAGAGAACTTGCTTGAATGGTAGTAGTTTTTCGAGAGAAAGCTGTTGCATCTATAGTCCTTAATCGAGCCTACCTACTGAAATTTAGCAATCGTTAGTAAATCTCAGTTACTCATATAATGAAATTAGTCCTTAATCGAGCACATCCCAAGAATTCCTCTTTATCTTGTTAATCCCCCTCTTTTCGTGTTTGTTGTAGTTGCTAATTAACAAACCAATTCCCCCCATCTGACATTTGTTGTCACCCCTTTCGATTTAGCTAAATGTTTTCGGTAATTTCTATTCCTTCCACCGATTAGATCACTTTTGTAACTTTGTAACTGAATTCGAACTTGTAACGCTCCCTGTGTGTTCAACCCCAACTCTTCGTTGGGTTTTATACTAGATTACGATCGCCTACACCTAGTATTGGATAAGGTGTAGTTGAGCGTTTATCAACGAAATGGCACGATATATCTGGATCGGGTGCCACAAACCGGCTCACTATATTTTGATTGGGTGCCACGAATCAGCACGATATTATTGGATCATGTGTCACATTCCGCCACTATATCATTAAAGGAAAACATATTAAAACTACTCGAGATAATCAATCTCAAAGAACCCATTTCCCAAAAGAGTGTGTTGTGAGGCATGGGTCCTCATATGTGTTCTTGACATTGTGACTAATTACATACTTGTTTCATTATTGTTGTCACTTATTCATGTTGTTTATGGTTTTCCACCTACTAAGTGTTATAGTTGATTTCATGTTATTACTTTATGTATATTGATTTCTATTTTGAGTGGGCTGACAATATCCACTCAGTACATGTTGCCCCTGTACTAAACCCTACTTGTAATTCTCTTTGTTCTCCTTCTGTGGAGTGCAACAATTGTACTAGAAGCTTCGAGTCACCATCAGACCTAGCCAGTCTCCAGCACATCAAGTTCCAGGATGAGCTTTTCATTCTATCTCAGGTTTGATTCTCTCATTTAGGGCGTGATGTCCATAGTTTTCAGAAATATACTATTTTATTAATTTATTCTGGTGTCTTTCATACTCTTAACTTGGTTTGAGAGTTGATGTCCTTGATGTGATGCATTTCAGGTTTTGGGGATAGTATGTAATAGACTCTAGTGGATTTTGTTTAGAGCGTACCATTCAGACCTTACAAGACATGTTCAGAGCTTGCGTGATTGATTTCAAGGGTAGTTGGGATGATCACCTACCTCTCATAGAGTTGGCCTATTATAACAGCTTCCATTCCAGTATTCAGATGGCCCCTTATGAATCACTGTATGGGCATAGATGCAGGTCTCCAGTTGGTTGGTTCGATGTAAGTCACACAACCTTGATTGGGCTAGATTCAGTTCATGACGCTATGGAGAAAGTTCAGCTCATCAGAAATAGACTAAAGACACCTCAGAGTTACTAGAAGTCCTATGCAGATGTGAGGAGAAGGGACTTAGAGTTTGAAATCGATAATTAGGTTTTCCTAAAGGTGTCACCCATGAAGGGGCTGATGAGTTTTTGCAAGAAAGATGTAGCTCAGTCCCAGGTTTTTAGGACCTTACAGAATCCTTAAAAGGGTTGGTAATATGTCTTATGAGTTAGAGTTTCCAGAAGAACTAGCACTGGTTCATCCAGTCTTTCACATTTCCTTGTTGAACAAGTGTGTGGGTGATCCGTCATCGATAGTACCATTAGAGGCTGTTACTGTGAAGGATAGCCTCACCTATGAGGAGGTTCTAGTTGAGATTCTTGACCGTCAGGTTTGTAGGTTGAGAAATAAGGAAATCTCTTCAGTAAAGGTCTTATGGAGGAATCGGTCCGTAGAGTGAGCTACTTGGGAAGCCGAAGCAGCCATAATGGCCAAGTACCCTCACCTCTTCTTCTCCGATTCAGTTTCAGCTTGAGGTAATAATTCCTCTCAAGTATCTCCATTTACAATTGTGTAATTCAGTCTCAATATCTTATTCCCTCAGTTATCCTTGCATTTCAGCATAATTTCATGTTCATGGAACTCAGTTCAGTTAGATATCAGTTTCTAGTACTTAGTTGGTAGGGATTGCAGTTCCTTCCCTCCAAACTCAGCTTGTTTAGTCTTTATTCGAGGACGAATTATCCCAAGGGGGAGCTATTGTAACACCTCAAAAAGTTGAACTTGGAATGAAAAAGAGAAAATGGCAATCCACGAAGTGGGTCACATGCCGTGAAGAGTACCAAGACCCATCCCCTTCCCCGTGGAAGAACCACAGATGCCTAGAAGGCCCGTAAAGCATCACACGGACCGTGAGGTTGTTCGTGAAAAGGGCACAGAACCCCCAAGGCCACTGTTAAAGACCACGGGCGCCTAGACGGTCTATGAAGCTTCACACGGACCCTGATGTCTTCCTTTAGAAGGACTCATAGGTTTTGAGTTTTGGGTCAAATTCAAGTGATCATATCTCTCACCACAAAATGAATTAAGTGGCCCATGACCAACCAAAATAAAAGGTCTTTGAGTCCTCTTTCCACTGACACCAAGTTTGCCTAATTCCCAGCCTGGAATAAAAAGTTATGTCTACATTAGTGAAGCCATGTCGGACAGGGCAACATCATGACCCACTAGATGGGCCATGATGCTTTAGACGGCTCGTGAATCCTCTCGTGAGATGCACCTCGTCAGCTTTAAGTCAAGGTTGTATTGGTCTTCCCCCTATGCATTGGTACTTAATCTACGTCGTTTTACCTCTTCTAAGCCTAATTAATTAGTCAGAAACTACCTAAAATATTCATTCTCTTAAAATCACCAGACTTAGAAAGAAAAGAAGAGAAATAGACGATTGTTTTCTTTCCAGAACAAGTACAACTTTCCTTCAAATAGAGCCATGAAATCCATAGGATTTTTCAATAGTTTTTTTCACCAGGTATGTGGGTATTTAGTAAGGGTTTAGTTTGCGCTTATGCCCAAAACTTCAAAATCATTTTTCAATTATTATGGTTTTATGAAACTAGGGTTTTTGCCCAACTATGCAGTTTCTTTAGAAAAATTGATTCTTGTGATTACTACTCGATTTTATACCTATTTAAATAAGTTTCCATGAATTCTTATGGAGATTTGAAAGGAAAAGAACTTGGCCTATAATTGTAGTATTCTCACATGAATTAGCTCGTCTCCAGAATTTAGCTCAGGCTGTTAGCATTTAGTTTTAAACAAAATTTATTCAGCTTTTTGTCCACGGTTTTGCTCAAAAATTATTTTCAGACCAGTTTAGTTTTGTCTAATGAATTCAGGACCATAGTATAAAATGAGCTACTAGTGTTCAGTTTGGGAGTAGTGTTTAGCACCGAGTTGGACTAGGGTTTAGCGTACCCTCATGTCCTTGAACTACGTGCCATCGTAGGTTTATGTCCCCTCCATTGGGCATCACTTTTCATGACCATGCCACAGTCATGCCTTTATACCCCGACAAGGTATATTGTGTCCTCTCGATGGGGAGTATACATCGGACTCCACGTTTAGCTCACGTGGTTTATGTCGGTTAATAGACTCTCCCACAGTATTAGCTTCAATAAGGTACTTCAGGCCTGTAGTTGTATATAATTTCTATTTTTCAGTATGCTTCCAGTTTACTCTTGCATTCCAGTTTTATGAATTATTGTATCTTTGGCCTATCTTCTCTAACTCAGTTTAAAATACATAGTTGACAAAAAAAATTAACATGTTTATATATTCAGTCAGCTTTGCATATGCCTAATGCTCAGTACTTTCGATGTATTGACGCATACTCTATATTGCATCCTATTATGATTTAGGCTAAGGTTCACAGGTTCAGCCATGTTATTAGCTCATACAGGTGCCACATCTGCGATAGTCAGGGGTGTGTCCTCATCATCCGAGGATGTTTCTTTATGCTTTTGGTTTAGTTAGTTCGTTGTTAGTTTCAGCATTTTAGAGTTAGCTGGGACTTGTCCCAACAACTCATTAGTATTAGAGGCTTTCAGATATAGAGTCAAACTCAATTCATTTAGGTTGTTCTACTTTGAACTCAGCTATTATTATTTTTGATATTCTCAGTTGAATTCCTTTAGATTATATTCATTTTTCAGTTATGCTTCCGTTTGGTTAGAGTTATTTCAGTATGCTTGTGATATGCTAGATTCAGGGCTAGGTTTGGGTTACTTGTGTCCCTAGGTCCCGTGTTACATCTAGGAGCTAGCCTCGGGGCATGACATGTATAGAAGAAGAAGCCTCTACATTCTTTATTGACCTCAAAAATATTTTTCGATTAGGTGTCTCTATCATGACTCGCCATGTAAATAACCTCTAAGTTAAGGATGGCAATGTGAAGACGCGTGACTTGAGGAGAACAAGAGCAATTTGTGTTTTTTCCTTCATATTGGTCAAGCTGTTGTAGAAGGTAAACAAGATATTTTTTATGGCATGGACTTCTTGAAAAGCATTGGTTTCTCAGTATGCGCATTGCATAATAGTAAAAGCAATTTGTAGCTATAAGCAGTGCTGCTTGTTAATTTTTCAATTGTTATTTGTCTTATTGGCAGTGTAACACATTTTAGTATGTTTCAATTCTTATTTGTCTCGTTGACCTAAAGATGTTGAGTGGAGGACAAAAACTACCTTTTGAAGTTGGAGGACTGAAGAAACAGCTCTCGATTTTAAAGGAATATGGAATAAGATTTACAAAAGAACAATAATAGGAAAGGGAGCGTTAACACATGAAGGGAGGAGTAAACAAGGTTTCAAGAACAAATGGATACTGTCGTGAATAGAATGCAACAAGTACTTTTTGTTGTTCCTTCTTACCAATTCTTCTCCATTCTTTGATAATTCTTCTTTCTTCTTGGCAATTATTTTGTGGCTTGCTCTGTAGAAGTTGGCTTGTATCTTTAAACCTGATATTCTCAATGGCTCATATGAAGTGTTTGAAAAAAAAAATTAGAAAAAATATGAATTCATATTTTGGTGCAAGTTTCAAAATGCAGGCATGTTTTATGATTTTGGCGTACAGAAGTGTGTTATGAAAAATTTGTGTTTTCTTTGATGCTTGTATTCTGGGCTGTTTTGATTTTAAATTCTCTGGTAGAATTATGTATTCTACTACTAAATTTATGTTGCATGGTTTTGGTGCACCAGTTTATACTGGTGATGCTACAAGTGCCTAACAGGACAAAACTAGCCAACAATTATAAAAAAAAAAGTGTATCACACTGGATAGTAGTTGTGGTTCTCCTGCCAAGTAGTGAGTTTGACAATTTTCCTTCCTTAGTTTATTTCCAGATTAATATTCATGTCTTTTGATTGTTATACAAATACAGTGGATGCTAAAAAATTTAGATAGCAAAAGTTCAAAAACCTTATGAAGTGTTGAAACTATTATTTCATTAATTTTTAAAGTCTTATGTTCTATGTCACTCCTTCTATTAGTAGCATTGGATTATGAGAGTTCTGAAAGTGATCATGTATTTTTCTTATAACAGGGCCGAGTTTCTTAAAATAATGGGGTCGATCAAGAAGAAGGTTGAAGGTGTGCAATGAAAGTTTTTATTTTTTGACAATATGTATATGAGTACATAAAGAAGTTTGTATTATTTTGATCATATGTATATGCTTACAATTACACTAAAGTACTGTGTAGTTGACTTCCTTGTAATTGAAGTACGTATAATATTCGACTTGGTTATACTTTTGTAGTTTCTTAAATATATTTCGATGTTTTAAATAGTTATATATTAATTTAAGAGAATTCAATAGTCAATAGTATTTGTATTTAATAATCTATTAGCTTTTGTAGCAGTTATTGTGCTTGCTAAAAGTTGATATTCAGCAGCAAGATGAATGTTGCCAGTTGCCACAGAAGTTATTGTAGTTTTGTGGCGACCTATGTTGTTAATAATTGTTGTCTTTCAGTAACGAAATGGAAGTTGCTACTGATGGTTTCCTAATTTTGTGAAGATCTGAGTCGCGACTAATAATGATTTTTAGCAGCGAGAAAAATAGCTACTAATAGTTTATTAGTTTTTGTGGAGACAAAAATGCCTCTAAAACTGTATTTTCAGGTGGCGACCAAGCCTATATCTATATTGAAATTTTGTTTTTGGGGCATGTTTTTAAACCTTTTGTCACAATATATGTCGCCACAAAAGAGTGCTTATGTATTGGCTGATTTGGGAATGCTCAAATAACCCTCCAAAACCAATTAAAAGAGTGAGAGATCGTCATCAGTAAAAAACTCCAATGAAGAGTCGGGGTCGGGAATGATATATCGTAGAGAATTCCTTATCAAGAAATTTGAACTTTAGATAAGCTAATTTGTAATAATAAGACAGTTGGGTGGATGGTACCACCAACTTAATATAAAGCTTTAGTTATCAATTATCAAAAATTAAACTAAAATCGGAACGAAATCAAGAGTTAACAAGTAATCTAGGGGTGCGGGGATTGGAAATCAATATCACATAGAGGTGATTATGCTGCTCTATTGTGATGAGCATTCAGGAATAGGCTAAGTCATCATCATTGAAACATATCATCTTTCGATCTCAAAGCATCTATGCATAGAATCTCTTTTCAGTCTCATCTATATGACATTTCTAAACAACCCAATACCTTACTCTATTCTCTATTTTAAGAATAGGGAAAACAGATCCAAACCATAACCTTTTTTTAAGCATGCCATAGACATCAATCCTAAATTTCTAGTATTGAACTAATCACCAACTCCAATTAATCTCTTTCGAGCATCAACCGGAGATTGAAAGTAGGAATTAAGTTTGCAATCTTAACACATAATTTGATCCCATGGTAATTAGGCAAAATTCATGCATGAACAGTAACAAAACAGAGAATAGTACAATACCCATACATTAAATAAATACCAAACCCCATTTGAGCACCCCTAGATCTTGGGGTTTTGGCCCCCCTATCCGAAAAAAATTAAAGATAGTATACCTTCCATGAAAGCAGTCATGGTTAATTTGAAATCAAACAATTAAGAGTAAACCCACTTTGGATTTAACTTCAATTCATCAAATTCAAGCTTCAAATTGTAAAATCCTCAAGAACTAGAAAAAGTGTTCTTTCAAGGGTAAAGTATTCCCCCTTCTCAAAAATCTCAAAGCTCACTTTCTGAACTCACTAATCAAACTTCTACCCTCCTTTACAATTTTACCCTTTGGGATATTTATAGTTTCCCAAAATTTAGGCCAAAAATATACTTTATAATTGATTCGGTGGCATTAGTCAGGTTCGCCAAGCTTGATCAGCGACACACACTTCGCTTCTCAGATCGCTTTGTGATTCTCTAGGCTTCAGGTCTTTGAGCCACAGTTGGCGAACACGCTTGAGTTAGCCTTTTACATTTGGTGAATCGCCGGATACCACCTTAATCCACCGTTCGAACATTAAATCTTTTTATTGCACACTATCACTTTAGGTGATGTGCGTCAGCACCACCTTTCTAACTCAGTGCATCACCTTTACCTCTGGAGTTAGCCGACCCTACTCTTTGGTAAAAACAAGTGCTATGCACTTTCAATTTGGCCAAGGCCTTGCTCAGTTGGCAATCCACCATTCATATTAAGCGATCAATAATGTTCACTTTGCACTTCTGTTTGTATTTTTTTCCATTCTTTCACACATCAATCCTTTCCTTGTCCAATGGCCTTCCTAGCTGCATATCATCACTATTTAATTAAAAAGGACAAAGTTAGGCATTGAGGATACTAATTATTGAGCTAAATGGACCTTAAATGAGTCTGAATCTGCTACTCATCATGATTCTTAAATTTCTCATGCGTGTAAAGGTCAATTATTTAGTGTTAGAATGGATATGGATATAACTTAAGATCACAAGAACCCCCTAGCACAAAGTTGAGTTGAAAGCTTCATTACTGATTAAGGTTTTACATAAGATTTTTCTTGGGTCAACTTCAAATGATCATATGGCACATAATGAATTACTGGCCCATGACCTATCAAATTTAAGGTCTTTGAGTCCCCTTTCCTGCGCCACCAAGTTTGCCTCTTTTTGAGCATGAAGTAAAATGTTAAGGTCATTTTTTAAGAGATTACCATATTATAATTATCTGAGTCAGTGAACAACAGATCCATTCTACGGGCTGTAGATTGAACAATGACCCAAAATTTTAAGTCGTAAAAAACATCAGAGACTCTGAAATTTGGGGTCCAATTCTTACATATCATTTATACGGGCCGTAGGAACTTCTATGGGCCGAAATTTGGACCCGTAGAATGAACTTTTGAACCATAAAATTGTATAAAGTCTATGGATTGGATCTACAGTCCCTTGAAACTTCCACGAGTTATAGATTTGACCCGTAGAATTAAATTTTGAGCCTTAAATTAAATATAAATTCAACGGATGGGATCTACAGTCCGTAGAACAAGCTGCAAACCGTAGATGGACCCATAAAAGGTTTTTTGTTAGTTTTTAAAAAGGGTAGTTTAGTCTTTTCCCACCCCTTCTCAGCCCAAACCACGATCCTTTTTCACCTATTAAGGGTCTAAACCTGTTAGGAAATTATTTTACGTTCTTTAACAGTTCAAAGACTTAGAGAAAGGATTCAAGAGGAGAAAAACTAGGGTTTTCTAGTGTTTTTCGAATTTCATCAATTTCACCAAGAACTTTGTTCTTCCTGGGTAGGTAAGGCTATTATAATGATGGAATGAGTTCGACCTCATACCGTACATCTAATTTGTATCAATAAAGAGTAATCTAGGGTTACATCCTTAGTTTTGATAATTCTTGAGATGAGTTTCGTTAATGAGTTCTGAATTCTATTTCTTGATTATTGAGTTTCTATATCTTGCATTGAGATTCTTGAGTTGATTGTTCATGTCTATTTTTCAGCATGAACCTTACTTTGAGTTATTATTGAGAATCTTTTTTTACAAAACAATGGTCTTAAATTAATTTTCTGAGAAAGCAAAGATGAGTTTTGAGAAGATTTTTAGACATGATTGAGAAACAGTATAAGGGAACTAAGTAGTCCCTAATGTATCAGTTTTGACATTGAGAAAAGAGAAACTTTTATTTCTAAAAAGTGTTTATGAGTCCAGAGATATTTCAGAGTAGTTATCTCTTTTAAGAGGTTATTTTAAGTAATTACCTCAAAATAGAGAAAGAGTATGTTTTATACATTTGAGCATGAGCATATTATTTGGAGTATTATTGAGCACCGATATGGGATAAGTTCAGACAACTCAAAATCCTCATAAATAATGTCTTCCAACATGGGTAAAGGATAATAATTTTTAGAGTAATCCTTATTTCTTAGTGGATCAACTTAGTTGAGAGGTTCTATACTCCGACATGGTATAGAATAGTTTTGGCAGCGTGGGCAAGAAGTTTTATCATTACGTAGCTTGTTGTCAGTTAGAATATCTCTCAAACCGAGTTGAAGTGTATTTTTACTATATCACCCATTATGTTGAGTTTGAAAGATGAGTAAATACTTGTAAAGTTTTAAATGATTTAGTCCCTTTATTTCTTTACCTTCATCTTAAATATATCTTTATCTATACATTCCTTTCTTTTATTTATTTCGCTTCAGATATATTACATACTCGTACATTCAATACACTGATGTCATTCGACCTAAATCTTTTTATGATGTAGATACTGGTGTTCAGGATCATCAATAAGCATTTTTTTAAATAACTTTGCACTTCAGATAGCTTTGGTGAGTCTCCTTACTGTCCAGAGGATTTCACATTTATCTTTCAATTATTGTTGAATTGTTGTGGGTATTGTCCTGACATCAATTCTAGTATTAGAGGCGTCATAGATAGATAGAATTGATGAGTCTCTCGGTATTTCTCTTTTATTTTGAGATGTTTTACAAACTATTATATTGATAATATTGTGTACTTTAAGACATATATGTTGAGTTTATTTGAGATAAATGAGTTAAGATCTATATTTAAAGCTCCTTATTTCTTGAGTTAAGTCTTCCCCTAAGTAGTCATCCCGGCCAAGGGTTCGCTTGGGGATAAGAAATGGTTCTTGAGTGCCGGCCATCAGTGTGAAATGTCGTGTCTAGTAGAGTCCTTCTCATCGGTGTGGAACTACAATATTTAGAAACTTTTCACTTTCTTCTTACTCGTGTTTGTGCAATAAAGTTAAACACTATAAAAGTTTATTCTAACTCGTGCTTATATGTGTTCTTTGAGATCATGCCTCCATGAGGAGATTTTCGAGGGCGTCCTGTTTGGAGGAATACTAATCCTCAAGGTGAAGACGCTCCCAATGTGCCAGAAGTGCAACTCCCTTAAGGAGATTTCACAAATGCTGAGTTCAGGAATGTTATTCTGATGTTCAATAAGGAATGGGTCATCAGATTGTGGCTAATACATCTAGAATTCGATAGTTTTTTAGGAAGAATCCCCTAGAGCTCACAAGTTCAAAGATCACTGAGGATCCATAAAACTTTGTAGTAGAGCTTCAGAAAGTGTTTGAGTTCATGCATGTTGTTGATGTAGAGCGTGTGGAGTAAGCCGCATATCAGCTCAAAGGTATTGCTAGGATATGGTATGATCAGTGGAAGAAGAACAGGGGAGAATGGGCACCACTTTTAAGCTGGGATGTGTTTGATAATACTTACTTGGGGAACTTCTTTCCCCGAGAGATGAGAAAAATAAGGTGAGGGAGTCTTTAAATCTAAAACAGGAAGCTATGAGTTTGAAGGAGTACAACCTCAAGTTTACTCGGCAATCGCGCTATGCTTCAGAGATGGTGGCAGTTATGAGGAGTAGGATTAGTTTGTTCGTGTCTGGGCTATCCTATTTATCGAGTAAGGAAGGTAAGGCGGCTATGCTTATAGGGGAAATGGACATAGACAGGCTCATGATTCATGTGCAACAAGTTGAGAAAGATATCTTAAAGGATAAAGAATAGTTTCGCAACAGGAGGGCCAAAAAAACATGTAATGAGACTGGCCAACAAAAGAGTGGGAATGGGAATCAGTCATCTTTTTAGCAGAGGTCATCTGGACCTACTTCATCTTCAGCTAGTGCACATGTACCAAGGAACAAGAATGATCACAGAAATGAAAGTTCCGAGAATTTCAAAGCTAAGGGTACTCAGTCCCAGGGTAGTGTGGCACAGGGAGCAAACCGGACCCCCGCTTGCAGTAGGTGCGACAGAAACCACCTAGTAGAATGTTGTGATGGCTCAAATGGCTATTTCAAGTTTGGTCAGATGGGTCATTTCATAAGAGATTGCCCTAAGAATAGGTAGGGTAATAGGGGCAGTAGAGCCCAATCTTCTTCAGCAGCTCCAATAGACATGACTGCTAAAAAAAGAGGTACTTCAGTAACATGCAAAGGTACAAAACCGTCAATATGCTATGTCTAGTCGCCAGGATCAAGAGAACCCACCAGATGTTATCTTTGGTATGCTTAAAGTCTTTTCTATTGATGTTTATGCCTTACTTGATCCAGGTGCGACTTTGTCTTTTGTGACTCTTTATGCATCCATGAGGTTTGACATTTTCCACAAAAAACTTCTTGATCCCTTTAGTCTTTCAACACCCTTTGGTTAATCTATTCTAGCAAAAAGAGTCTATCATGATTGTACCATCTCTGTCTATCAAAAAGACACCATGGCTAACTTAGTTGAGCTAGACATGGTGGATTTTGATGTTATTCTTAGTATGGACTGACTTCATGCTTTTTATGCCTTAGTCGATTGTAAAACTCAAGTAGTCAAGTTTCAGTTTCCTAATGAGCTAGTTTTAGAATGGAGGAGTAGTTCAACAGTGCCTAAGGGTCGTTTAATTTCATACCATAAGACCATAAAATTAGTTTTAAGGAGTGCATCTATCACTTCATACAAGTTAATGACTATAGTGTTGAGATACCACCTCTTTAGACAGTCCAAGTCGTGAGTGAGTTCCCAGGGGTAATTCTAGATGATCTTCCCATAGTCCCTCCTGAAAGGGAAATAGACTTTGTAATAGATATCCTTCCTGATACTCAACCCATATTTGTTCCTCCATATTGAATGGCTCCTGCTAAGTTCAAAGAGCAGTTGAGAGATCTTCTTGATAAGGGCTTCACCCGACCAAGAATCTCACCTTGGGGTGCTCCAGTCTTGTTTGTGAGAAAGAAAGAAAGTTCCCTTAGGATGTGTATCAATTACCGCCAGTTGAACAAGGTCACCATGAAGAATAAGTATCCCCTTCCCAAAATTGATGACCCTTTCGACCAACTTCAGGGTGCCACTTGTTTTTGTTAGATAGACCTCATATCTGACTATCATTAGTTGAGTGTGAGAGAAACTGACATCCCAAAGACATCTTCCAAGACTTGGTACAATCATTATTAGTTCCTTGTTATGTCCTTTGGTTTGAGTAACACTTCTGAAACATTTATGTATCTTATAGTCATGGTATTTAAGCCATAACTGGACATGTTTGCTATCGTGTTCATTGATGATATATTGATTTATTAGAAGAATAAGGAGGACTATGCTAGTAATCTCAGAATAGTCTTCCAAACTCTCAAAGATCGAGAGTTATATGCCATGTTTTCTAAGTGTGAGTTCTGGCTTGAATATGTGGCATTCTTAGGCCACATTGTGTCTGGCGAAGGAATTCCAATCGACACTCAGAAGATTGAGGCAGTGCAGAATTGGGCCAGAACCACATCCCCAACCCATATATGGAGTTTCTTCGGGTTGGCTGGTTACTACAAAAGGTTCGTTGAGGGGTTTTCATCTATTTTGTCCCTATTGGCTAAGTTGACTCAAAAAATATGTTTCAATGGTCTGAAGCTTTTGAGCAAAGCTTTCACGAATTTAAAACTCAGTTAACTACTGCTCCAAGGTTAACCATACTAGAGGGTACAAATGTTTTTGTTGTCTATTGTGATGCGTCCAAAGTGGGGATTGGTTGTGTGTTGACGCAGAATGGTAAAGTTATAGCCTATGCCTCTAGGCAGCTTAAGATTCATGAGAAGAACTACCTGACTCATGATCTCGAGGTGACAGTAGTAGTTTTTTATCTTAAGATATGGCGTCACTATCTCGATGGCGTCATGTGGATGTGTTTACCGAACATAAGAGTCTCCAATATGTTATCAATTACAAGGAGCTTAATATCAGACAAAGGAGGTTGTTAGAGTTACTCAAGGATTATGAAATGAGTATCCTTTATCACCCAGGTAAGGCTAATGTTGTTGCTGATGGTTTGAGAAGGTTTTGCATGGGGATTATTGCTCATGTCGAGGAAGGCAAGAAAGAGTTAGCTAAGGAAGTGCACAAACTTGCACGTTTGGGTGTTCTATTATTTGATTCCAGTGAAGGTGGAGTTTTGTGATGAATAGAGATGAATTATCATTAGTGTTAAAATTGAAGGAGAAGCAAGAAAAAGACCTCATCTTACTGGAACTAAAGTCAAATATTCATAAGTAGAAAGTGATGTCCTTTGAACAAGGGGGAGATGGTGTGTTCAGATATCAAGGTAGATTGTGTGTCCCAAAGGTGGATGAGCTCCAAGAGAGGATCATGAAAGAAGCTCTAATTTCCAGATATTCAATACATTTGGGTTCCACAAAGATGTATCATGACTTGAGAGAAGTCTATTGATTGAATAGTATGAAGAGATGTATTGCATATTTTGTTGTTAAACGTCCAAATTGCAACCAAGTCAAGGTTGAACACCAAATACCATGTGGTGTGGCTCAGAACATAGAACTTCTAGAATGGAAGTGGGAGATGATTATGGACTTCATTACTGGCTTGCCGCAATCTTGTAGGTATAGCATTATTTGATTTGGGTAATTGTACACTGATGACTAAATCAACCCATTTCTTAAAGATAAAGACTACCAATTTAGCAGAAGATTATGCGATTTTATACATCCGTGAGGTAGTCCAACTTCATGGAGTCACGTTGTCCATCATTTCAGATAGGGGTGCACAATTCACTACTCAGTTTTGGAAGTCGTTTCGGAAAGGTTTTGGTTAGAAAGTAAACCATACTACTACTTTTCATCCTCAGACAAATGGTCAAGCTAAGCACAGTATTCAGACCTTAGAAGATTTGTTGAGGGCATGTGTGTTATATTTTAAAGGGAATTGGGATAACCATTTGCCTTTTATAGAGTTTCCATACAATAACTACTATCACTTTATTATTCAGATGGCGCATTATGAGGCTCTTTACAAATGTCACGACCCGAGTCTACACCCTGGACATGGCCGGCACTCGAGAACCATTGTTGGTCCCCAAGCGAACCCTCATCCTGGCTGACTACAAACGGAAGACTAACTCAAGCATACAAAAGCTTAAAAACTAAAAGAAATTCAATAACTCAAATACTCAACTTTAAAAGTCTGTACAATACTCAAAATAAAAGTAAATACAGAAACTCCTCAATTCTTTCTATCTATGAAGCCTCTACTATTAGAGAAGGATATCGAGACCAGACCCACAACATCTCAAAATTACTAACTGTAAGATAAAGGTGAAGTCGTCCGGAATATAAGATGGCTCACCGAAGTTTATTGGAATATCACATGACCTCAACGAAATGCCTGTTGAAGATCCTGAATACCTGTATCTGCATCATGAAACGATACAGGCCAAATGGCTCAGTACATGGAATGTACGAGTATGTAAGGAGAATTCTAATGCATACACATAATCTTGAACCGATGGAAAAGAAACAGACTTACCTCTTCTCAACTCACTCAACTCAACTCAACTCAACTCAATGATACATAGTTCAACTCAATAATAAGAGACTCAACTCTGTGAAACATAGTTCAATTCAATAATAAGGGACTCGACTCTCTGAAACATAGTTCAACTCAACTCAGAGAAATAGGGTTCAACTCAACAATAAGGTACTCAATTGTGACTCAAGATACTCAACTTAAACTCAAGATACTCAGCAACAACAAAAGGTGCAATATCTGGAAAGCTTTTAAAACAATAGGCAATAACTCAATTTTATGGAATAATACAATAATAACTCAATTGTATGAAAATACAATAATAAATTTGTTTATATATAAAAATATAAAGTAACTTTGTGGGAGATTCTCTAACCAACAACCATCACTATGAGCTATGTGATGATACAACGTCTAGCCCACGCTGCCAGAACTATCCTACACTTTGTCGGGGTATAGAACCTACTACTAAGTGGATCCACTAGTCTATGCTAAAAGCATTAAGGAATCATCTAAAAAGTATGACCCTTTCTACCCACGTTGGCTACATGGTTTATGGGGGCTATGGGTTGTTAGAACTCTCCCCCATATCGGTGCGCAATACTACTCCCAAAATATAACTAGCTCATATGTTTAAAAACATAACTCTTTCTGTGTTTTGAGATTATTACTCAAAAATCTCTCTTAAAAGAGATGGTACTCAAACTGCTCAAAACTCTTTTGGAAATCTCAGTTTCCTCTCATCTTAAATGTAAAAATATTTACTCTCGGAAATACTTAGTTCCCATATATCATTTTAAAGAAAATGAACTAAGTTCTACTCTTCCTCAACTCAGGGCTCAAGTCTTTAAACAAGTTTTAAAACAATTTATAAAAAGACTTCTTAAAATAGGGTTCATGCCGAACTATGGACGTGAACGACTCAATTCAAGGTTTTCAATAACCATGCATACAATTCAATACTTGTAACTCAACAACTCCAGAACTCAAGGAGTCAATGATACTGCTCATCTCAACAATTCTCGACTCGGAGGGTTCATCCGGAATTATGGGCATGAATAACTCAACTCAAGGACTCAATCATACTTCTCATCTCAAGACTTCTCGACTCATAGGGTTCATGCGAAATTATAGGCATGAACTACTCAACTCAAGGACCTTCATGGGTAACATGTAGTAGTCCCATGATTAGAAATATAATCTCAAAAGGATTAGGAACTCAATACACAAGACTTAGAACTTGAAGATACTACTCCTCTCAAAGATAAACAATTTATGGAGTTCATGCCGAATTTATGGGCATGAACGACTTGATTCAAGGATCTCAATGATAATGTAGACTCATGAATACATTCTCCTCATTCTCATACTCACACGAGTCTTGAAACAATTTATAAGTAATTGTAGAAGACTCCTCGAAAAGACTCAAAGGGACTTTCTCAAAATAACTCGGAAGAACTCTCAAGACTTAACTCTTAACTCTACCTTGAATTTGAATTATGAATTCAAGGTTATGATTCATATTATGACTGATTTATCGATGTTTAGAAGTAGTTTTGAGTGTTTAGAATCAATAGGGATTGAAGGAACCCTTTTAAAAAACTCAGACAGGCAAACCGACGGAGAAGGGGAGGGGGCAGGCGATCCTGGCGCACTGAGTGGCGCAGGGCTCCAGCCCCTATCCTACAGACACACTTTGCTGGTGCTATGGTGGGGCAGCGCACCAGCCCTTGCCCAGAAAAAAAAACCCCGACGAATTTCTTTGCTCGTTTTCTGGCCCTAATTCGCCTAGAATCAAATGGTTTCTTCCCAACTTATCCCAACTTACTTAGATTCGAATACCTAACATAAGTACACGAAAATCTACCGAAAAACAACTTTCAAAATCCTAACTTTCATCTCAAGAACTCATCAACCCATCCTAATTCAAGAAAGAAAACAACGCTTCAAGATTACGAATGGAATTTCAAGAAAACTCATCAAGAAATTAAATTGCTCAATATTTATGGATAGATTCGCAAAAGAAATACATGATTGGTGTGTGGGTGAATGAACCCAACACTATGGAAGCTTACATACCTCTTAGGATAAAATCCTTGGCGAAATCCCTCGATGAATCGCAAAAATCTTGAACGCTCTTCCCTTTTCTCCTCCTTTCGTTTTCTAGAACTCTTCACAAAACCCTAAGCATAATTTATGAATAACTAAAACTGATTCCAATCAGTTTAGACTCCTAAAACCTTAATAAAAACGCTTAAATCCGATTGGATAAGGAAAGGACCAAAATACCCCTCATATTTTTGGGTAATTTACCTTAATTGGACAGCCCGACTTCAAACGGGCATATCTCCCTCATACGAGCTCGAAAATTAACAAACTTGGTGGCGTTGGAAAAATGACTCAGAGATCTTTCATTTGATATCTTATGGGTCTCCTAGCTAATCCCGTGATAAAAGTTATTGTTGTTTTAAGTTGACCCAAAACTTAAAAGAACTTAGGAATGACTTGAATGAACTATCTTCTAACACCCTAAGGGTTCGTTTGGTTACTGTATAAGATACATCTTATTAATGTATAAAAAGTTGCATTAGCTTTACTAAGTTTGGTAGAAGTTTTGTATTAGGTATAAAAGTCAACATAACTTATACCATGTTTGGTTGGTAAGAATTTAAATGTTGTATAAAAGTTATTCATGTATTAATTTATACGGTGTTTGGTTGCATTTTTTGTAGTCCTACATAATTAATACCAACATAACTTATGAGATAATCTATGTATAAAGTTATGCAGGGTAGAAGGTGGAATAAGTTATGTGGCATTAGTTATACATGTATTAAAATGATAAATTATATATTTACCCTATTAATTTATTTTATTTTTTTTAATTGGAAACTTTCCTGTTTTCCTATCTACGTTTGTTGTTTTTATTTCTTTTTATATATAGACAATTTTCATTTCTTTTAATTTTTTTAATTTTTTTTAATTGGAAACTTTACTGTTTTCCTATCTACGTTTGTTGTTATTATTTCTTTTTATATATTGATCATTTTCATTTCTTTTTATATACTTACAGTTTTTATTTAGATATGCAAATGTAAATATTTTTTTAATATTAGAAATTTGATTGTATATTTTTTGACGGTACATATGCTAATCAAATATTAGCATTATATATTATTCAATATATTCCACATTTTATTAGCATGTATTATTATTTTTTAAATAATATATATTAATAATTTACAACAAGTTTAATATTCAATAGTTAATAATTCATGAATTGTAATCTCTACATAACTAAATAATACCTACATAACTAAATAATACCTACATAACTAATATCCGCATAGCTAATACCTGCATAATTAAACCCAACATAAATAAACCCTGCATAACTAATACCTGCATAACTAAATTCTGCATAACTAATACCTGCATAACTAAACCCTGCATAACTAATACCTGCATAACTAAACCCTGCAAAACTAATACTTGCATAACTAAACCCTGCATAACTAATACCTGCATAACTAAACCCTACATAACTAATACCTGCATAACTCTAACCAGTAACCAAACGGCCCCTAAGCGTATTTGGATTTATGAAAACTGACCCAAATCAATTTTTTCCCCAAAAAATTACTAAAATTCATTTTAAGCTAATTGGGTAAGGAAAAGACCAAAATACCCATCATATTTTCGGGTAACTTTCCTTAATTGGACAGCCCAACTTCAAACGGGCATATCTCCCTTATACAAGCTCAAAAATTAGCAAACTCGGTGGTGTTAGAAAAAGGATTTCAAGATCTTTCATTTGATATCTTATAAATCTCCTAACTCATTATGTGCTAAAAGTTATGGTCATTTGAAGTTGACCCAAAACTTAGAAGAACCTAGGAATGACTTGAAGGAATTCTCTTTAGTTCTTTTTGGAACTCAAGGTGCTACATCTAGCGACCTTAACACTTAAGAAAATTTAAATTCCTCGGTAAAATCTTACTCTCAACGAAGAATGGTTCCAGTCTTAGTTCAAAATTTTCTGGGGTGTTACCACATTGCCCATTATCTCAACTAAAAACAAACAGAAAAAGGGAAGCAATTACAAACATAAATTTAATTTACTAAAAAAGTTACTATAAAAAAACCTTGAAGTATATCATATGATTCAAGCTTTCTTTTTTACACTATAGATCTATCTTGATCGAGTAAACCCATAGAAGCACAAAATCAAGGTCAAACATTCATTGAGCACATTATTTGACGTTTAAGACTAAAGGTAGGCTTACCCACAATTGAGTTATAGTAGATCCCATCATGACCTGAGATTTTTTATCGTAATAATTTAACTTTTAATTTTACGTTCCTAGAGGGGTTTTCTCGTTTTTCAAATATTATAGAAGCTCTTGTCTATAATATCCGGGAAAGAAAAAATAATTGAATTAAACAAAAAAAAAAATCATGTACACAAAAACTAATTATTTAAAGTTGGAAAATTGAGAAAATTTAATACTTTGATAGGTGATTAGTGACAAAAGGAAATTTTATGGCCTAATTAGAGTTGTGATGTCACAATGAGAAAACTTAAGTACTGATGACACCTTCTATAACCCACCCGTAGGTAAGCAAATATGTAACTTGGAGTAACAAGTAACAGGCATACAAGGTAGAAACAACAAATAACAAGAGAGACAAGATGTATATTAAAGGAAACACCAGAAGATAAGAATAGAAACAATATATATACAATCCAAAAGAGATCCAATCCCAAAACCTGGTAGTCACATGTACAGATCTGCTACAAAAGAGTACAAGTCCCAATGATTGACAAAAATATATAGAGACTTGTTCCAAAAACCATAAGACGAGTCATAAACTAAACAGAAGGAGACATGCTGATCCAGGACACCATAAGCTCGCCTCCGAAAGTCCCTGTAACAAATACGATATCAACGCTTGCGACAAGTGCTCAAACTTGCATCACAAAAATAAATGTAGAGTGTAGTATGAGAACCAAAACAACAAGTACCCAATAAACATCATATGTCAACTAAGCTTGGAAAGAAAAGCAATAATGAAATATGGAAAGAGAAATAACAAGAAACCACAGAATGAAAATAATAATGGAAATCCTAACTAAGAAGAACACAAGCTAAGGAAAGAATGAATAGTAAAGTAAATAGCTATCTAAAACCTGACTGGATGCCATAAGCCTAGCTAGTACACTCGTGTGCAGCTTAAACAAAATAATCCAAATGGACTCCCATAAGCCCGATAGGTGCATAGGAGATCTAAGAAACTACTAGAAAAATCTTAAGAACACTTCTAGAACTTCCACGACCATCCACAGACTCGAACCGCAGTAAAAGGTGATAGACGTATCAAATACACCTCATCCAATTCTAGGTGTAGACGATCGTTAATCAGTATAAAACCCAACTAAGAGTTGGAGTCAAACCCACATGGAGCGGTACATGTTTAAATTTAGTTATGAAGTACAAATGTGTTCTAATCGGTTATAGGACTCTAAATTGTCGTAAACATGTAAACAAGTCTAAGGGGGTGACAACGAATGTCAGATGGGGGCTTTGGATTGTCAATTATCAGTTACAACACAATCAAACACGAGGGAAATAACAATATAGAGAGGAATTCTCAAGATGTGATCAATTATAGGCAAATTTCACTGTATGGGTAATTGAAATTACTAACAAATAGCTAAATATTAGTGGGTAGGCTAGACTATAAGTAAGATAGTTTTCTCTCGAACAACAACCCCGATTCAAGTGATTTATTTCGAACATCAACAAGCTTAGCAAGTAAGAACAGCCCACACCTTAATTTATCCACTCTCTCGAGCTAGATAGATAGAATCGGATTTAGCATTTACTCTTTCAAGCTAAACCCATATCAACCCTATAACTACAACCATTAATCGAAAGCTTTGATTCTAAAACTTCTCTGTCAAGCAAGCCTAAAACTCTAGACTAGAATTGCATTTGCAACTATAATTTATATATTCATACACAGCTAACGATTAAACCCACTTCAATTCAGCATTTTAGTCAGTAAATAACAATACCCATAAGCTAATTCAACCCATAATCACATGATCACACCCCAAGAATTAGGGTTTTAGCTAAGTATCATAAAAAGGTAAAAAAAGTTACCAACTAGATTAGCCATCAACTGGGTAAGAGTCTCCAAGCCTTTACAATGCTCCGAAGTGATTAAATTAAAAAACCCACTTGCAAATCTACAAAATTAAGCTTAGAAATCCTTAAAGTCTACAATAAGAACTGAAAAACAAAGAGAGAACTCTAATTATAAAACTTGGGGATCAATATTGTCTGGAAACTCCTCAAAATTCCTTTTAAAATCCAATTTATAGTAGCCTGCATTTAGGCCTGAAAGTCCACTCGGCGGTATAAGTCGCGCCTCGCCGAGTAGTTCGGCTATCCGCCTTTTGTTCTCTTCCATCGGCATTTTGCATTGGCCCTCAGCATCCCAGGTCCTGTAACTTGGGGCGATCAAAGTTGCCATCGCGGAGTCTATCGGCGATTCGCCGACTTCCCTTTTTTGTCGCCAACTTGGTTCTTCCCCAGGACTGGCATACTAGAACTTTGGGCGAGCTAAAGAGCCACTCGGCGGTGCGCCGAGTGGTCTTGGCGATCACCATGATCGCTTTTCTTCACTTCTTTAGCTTTTTAGTTCCTTTTTGTCCTGCCATGTTATTGCCTTGCTCTTTAGCCTTCATAGCTGCAAATCAACACGTTAACATCAGTTTAGAGCATAAATTAGGCATTTGAGGACACTTATACTATCAAAACAAAGCCCTAAATGAGTCGAAATCTCGGACTCATCAACACTCCCAACTTAAACTTTTTGTTGTCCTCAAGTAAAACTCAAGATCAATCAGTTCAACAAAGATGTCTACAAAAAGTGTGGCATAAGACTCAATATAAATGCACACAACAAGGTTCAAACTACTCATGCAATGGTCAATTGTGCACTCAAAGTTTCAAATTGTGACTCACCATCCTCAAGAGTACTCAAGCTCACAATGCTTGCTTCAAATGAAAGTTGAAGCTCCTCACAACAAAGATGATTCCATATTCACACAACATTTTTCAACAATTTAAGGTTCCGGAATCACATACAAGTCTCACACTCACAAAGATGAACACATGCATGACTTCACCCATAGGCTTGCCCTTATTTTCCAATCAACATTTGTTTCAGCTCACTCAAGATCAAAAAGGTCTTTTTAAGGCTTGTAATGAGGTTGAGTGCAAAGGTATGACAATATAGGCTTAGTGTCTTCTACCTTCATGAAGTATGGCTTGAAAATCATTTTCTCCTTCTCTTTCTCATTCAAACATGATCATATTCTACCCCATTACTCAACTAGACATGAATCACCGGATACCCCATTTCTTTTGCTATTTTCACAACTTTATTCCACAATTTTTTCTCTTTTTCGGTCTTTTTCTTTTCTTTCTTCTTTTTCATTCCTTTTTCTATTTTCTTCTTTTTTTTTTGTTTTTTTCATATATGGAGGGGTTCCATTATTTTCCAAACAATCCCACTTGGGGAAATATTTCACATTTCTTGATTCTCCTTCTTTTTCACCGCACCCCCAACTTAGGCTTTTGGCCTAAGTTGGCTATTCAAACAAACAATTCTTCATGAAAGTTATGGGTGAAGGGTTAAAAAGAGGTCACAATTGTATGGCTCAAAGGGGCCCAAGCAAGGTTCACACTTCTCAAAAGGTTGGCCATAAAGAGGTATGTTGTCAAATAGGCTCACTCTTCAAAAAATTTGCCTAAGATCATGTCTATTGCTTGCATCACTCAGTCAACCGGACCAACGGAGCAAATTCTGGGTGTCATCAAGCACAATTTTCAAAGTAACTTCACCACACAAGGCATTGATACAATTAACAAACAAGACTCCACACTTTCTAGCTAGTGTGCAATGTTCATCACAAGAGACTCATTCGACAACCGGCTAGTCACAACAAGATGCTCAAAGTTTACATATTGCCTATGTAACTTTGTTTGCCTCATCATAGCCTCACATTCATTTTGTTCAATTAAGAGCACTATTCAAGTCATCGGTATTGACCATAACCGACACTCAAATTTGTACAAGAACAGCCACAATAACCCACAAAAGAGGTGACAAGATTTTTAAAATCTGGGTCAAAACCAGTTTTCTATCAAAACAATGGGCCACAATTCCACAATCAAGATATACATATAACCCAATAAGCTCAGTATTCATAAAAACACAAATTAGATCAATATACACAAAACAGCCCACAAAAGAGGTAGGTATGGAAATACCTCACCCCACCACCAAAATACGCAGTTGTCCTCAAATGCAAATGAAATCAGAAATAGTCAATAAAGTAATAGAGAGGGAGGTAAAAATAATCATCCTGCCAGGCTAGGCCTGGGTAAAGTCTACATATCAGTCACTCCATTTGTCGGGGCATCAGAGCCCGGTATCTCAAAATCCTTGGCTCCACTGGAGCCCACCATAGTAGTATCCTGAAGCGATCAAAATCAAGCCTTTATGCCGAAAATATATTTGAAGTGCTAGGAAGAAAAGTAATTCCAAAGTCCCGAGCAAAGATCCCAATGAAACGAAAGAAAAAATGCAAAAATATGAATAATATAATATCGGGGTGAGAGTGCGAGAGTTAAAAATGAGAGAAAATAAAGGATTTTTTAATTTGAAGTTGTTTGACCCTTTAAAGCCTTTCAGTTCGCGCGCCAGTCGACAGAGTAAGTCGAGCCCGCCGAACCACTCGGCAATGTGCCGAGTGGTATTTTTCCTCGCTGAGCTTTACAGAACCTCTGGCAAGCCAGGTGATTCCAACGGCGGTCCAAGTCGGGCTCGCCGACCGAACTTTAGGCTCCCCTATTTGCCATTTTCCAACACTTTCACTTTTCAACCTGCAAAATCAACACCCGTTATTCAAAAACAAAATTAAAGAATTAAACCTTGGGATGCCTCCCAAGAAGCGCCTTATTTAACGTCGTGGCACGACGAGGACACCCATTTTAGATTCAGCTAAACCACCAACTTGAGTTTCATTGACATTGTTCATGTTACCGATGTCATCTTGGTAGCCAATTTGTCTACCATTACTCCCGTTCACGCTCATTTTTTCCTCTGTTCAAACACAGACAAGGTAAGTCGATTCAACTATAACACAAAAACATCACAATTCAAACTTCAATAATAGAATTCTAAACAACACCACTCCCCGGTAGCGGCACCATTTTGATAGACGTCTCAAATACACCTCATCCAATTCTAGGTGTAGACGATCATTAAATAGAATAAAACCCAACTAAGTGTTGGGGTCGAACCCACATGGAGCGGTACGTGTTTAAATTCAGTAATGAAGTACAAAGGTGTTCTAATCGGTTATAGGAATTTAAATTGTTGTAAACACGTAAACAAGTCTAAGGGGGTGACAACGAATGTCAGATGAGGGGCTTGGATTGTCAATTATCAGCTACAACACAATTAAACACGAGGGAAATAACAATATAGAGAGGAATTCTCAGGATGTGATCAATTATAAGCAAATTTCATTGTATGGGTAATTGAAATTACTAACAAATATCTAAATATCAGTGGGTAGGCCAGACTATAAGTAAGATAGTTTTCTCTCGAACAACTACCCTAATTCAAGTGATTTCTTTCGAACATCAACAAGCTTAGCAAGTAAGAACAACCCACACCTTAATTAATCCACTCTCTCGAGCTAGATGATTTAGGATTTACTCTTTTAAGCTAAACCCATATCAACCCGATAACTTCAATCATTAATCGGAAGCTTTGATTCTAAAACTTCTCTATCAAGCAAGCCCAGAACTCTAGACTATAATTGCATTTGAAGCTACAATTCATATATTCATACACAACTAACGATCAAAATCACTTCAATTCAGGATTTTAGTCAGTAAATAACAATACCCATAAGCTAATTCAACCCATAATCACATGATCACACCCCAAGATTTGGGGTTTTAGCTAAGCATCATAAAAAGGTAAAAAGAGTTACCAATTAGATTAGCCATCAGCTGGGTAAGAGTCTCCAAGCCTTTACAATGCTCCAAAGTGATTAAATTCAAAAACCCACTTGCAAATTCTCAAAATTAAGCTTAGAAATCCTCAAAGTCTACAATGAGAACTGAAAAACTAAGAGAGAACTCTAATTCTATAACTTGGGGATCAATACTGTCTAGGAACTCCTCAAAATTCCTTTTAAAATCCAATTTATAGTTGCCTGCGTTTTGGCCTGAAAGTCCACTCGGCGGTATAAGTCGCGCCTCGTCGAGTAGTTTGGCGATCCCCCTTTTGTTCTCTTCCATCGCCATTTTGCATTGGTCCTCAGCATCCTAGGTCCTGTAACTTTGAGCGATCAAAGTTGCCATCGCGGAGTCGATCAACGATTCACTGACTTCCCATTTCTGTTTCCAACTTGGTTCTTCCCCTGGGCTGGCATGCTGGAACTTTGGGCGAGCTAAAGAGCCACTCGGCGGTGCGTCGAGTGGTCTTGGCGATCACCAGGATTGCTTTTCTTCATTTCTTCAGCTTTTTAGTTCCTTTTTGTCCTGTCATGTCCTTGCCTTGCTTTTTAGCCTTCATAGCTACAAATCAACACTTTAACATCAGTTTAGAGCATAAATTAGGCATTTGAGGACACTTATACTATCAAAACAAAGCCCTAAATGAGTCGAAATCTCAGACTCATCAAAAGGAAACCCAAGAACCTAAATAATCACCAAGTCAGGACTGGAACGCGACTAATAGAGGCGTTCCAAGACTAGAACGAAGGCTAAAAGGTGAGTGAAGGCCTCGAACTGTGACTAAGAATGTACACTAGGGTCTCAAACCCGGCTAAATAGATGGTAAGCCATTGACACGAACAAGGCTAAGAAGAAATTATGACAAGGTCTCGAACCTGGCAAAAAGAAAGCACACGAACCTTGAACCATGGATAAGAACTCTAAATACTCCCAATTCCTCCGCTAACTCCCAACTGGTCCATAACATAGAGCGGAACAATCTTCAGAGTCGCTAGGCTCTCACTCTAGCTCCAGATCCATGATTCGACCCCACGCAGCCAAACAAAGCTCAAAATAGCCCATGAACATGTTTGAGTCACTCCAAAGAGTAAATTATGGATGAAAAGGTCACAAGAGCTAGGTTGCCACCTATTTAAGGAACACACTATCATACTCAGGTACGCTATATCTGTCTAGATGAAGCAATGTCATTCGAAGCGATGTCGGAAAAATTCAAAGGCCTATAAGCTACAAAACGCGAGTATAAGGAACCAATGGCCCAAACCTAGACTAAGACCAATAACAAACTAACAATGATCACACACAACTATGAAATGATAACCACAAGGTAAGGCATAATCACAAAAAATAACAAACATAATAGAACTCTTGAAAACCCAAAATAAGGCGTAAGACATGATTTCCAATAAATAAGCATGATAAAGTACAACCCAACCCCAATTCAACCTATTCAACATCAATTTACAATCATAAGCTCAATCGAAAGATCGGGGAGCTATAGCCTACGAAAATGTAGATCACATGTGCTTGAATATCATATTACCAGAGCTTTTCCCTTCTGAACAACCTCTTATAGCTATCATTTTGTAGAAAACAATACCACAATGAGTCAAAAACACTACAATTGGAGACAGACCCAAAATTGAGTAAAAATACGATTGTGGGACTCGAACTGGAATCTCAAAAATTGATTCCGCCAAAAGGTCAAATGAACATGCTAAACTTGTGTAAGAAAATGAGACACAATTTAGGCTCGAAAAAAAGAAGGAAATATTCTCGTGCAACAATTCAACATAAAGAATACCAAAAAAACTCCATTAAAGGTCAAGAAGAGGTCTAGGGAGAAAGAATTTACCTCTGAAACAGATCTACAACACCTTCCCAAAGGTCCCAAAATGAAGATCTACTGTTTTCCAGCAAGAGGCAACTGAAAAAACTCAATTTGAAGGTCTTTAACTCTCACATTTGTTATCAACATATGAGAAATAGCTCTCACAAAATGGGTATAAATACGTGGAGGTACCGCTAAAGATGTGACTTTGGCCGCTTAGATAGCACTATAAAGTGGCGCCTGACCACTAATATATCCAAACCACGCAAGCTGGCTACCATTAAAGCCAACATCTGACCGCTAAAGTGTCGATTGCTTATGCAAAGCATGTACCGCTAAAGCGGTTGGCCCCTTGCTAAGGCGGACCCCCTAGCCGCTAAAGCAGAGATGGCATAAACAATGCCAGGGCCGCGAAAGTATGTGCACAAACATGAGGCAACATAAAATTCAGCTAAGTCTAAACAGACTCCACTCGGGTACTCGGGATTGGTTCAAAACCCCGTGCACAGAAATTTCATTTTAAGCACACTTCCATAAGGGGGCTCAGGGTGAGCCTGAAGCCTTAAGATCCGCACAAAAGCTCCTCTTAGAATAAACTTGACTTTTCAAAGCTAACGAAACCGTGATAATTACATTGGGAGGTCGTCTTTCTGAATTTATGACTTAAGTCAAAAGTTTATGTTTCAAAAACTCAAAAATATAGAAACATACACATAAACCAAATAAACGACCAGGTGACCGAACTATCAGTCTCAAGAAATCATAAATGACTTTCGGTTGCTGTAGGAGGATTCTAAATGTCAAAAGGAAGGCAATAAGAGGGAAATGACCTGGAGAGTCATTACATGTGATGACATGAAACAATCTTCTAAAATGTCAATAACCAATTGTTTCACGTCCACAAACTCTAGGATAAATATGTCTAGTGGTAATGTTGTTGAAAGAAAATTTTAGAAATTTACTATATTTTTATTCTCTTACCATATATTTTAGTATTTATTTACTCCATAATCTCGTACCATATGTAATCAGACTACTTAATTATTAATTTTCCTAACGCTTCTTACCATATGTATTTCTCTTACCATATAAAATATATATTTTAGGATTCTATAATTAAATAATATTTTCCTCTTACCGTCTATTTTAAGATTGTTTAATTATTAGTCCTCTTAATACTTTTACCATAAATGTTTTTCTTAGCATATATATACATTTTAAGATTACATAATTTTTAAAATATACTTTTCTCTGAACATATATTTTAGGATTGCTTAGTTATTAATTTTCCTAATGCATTTAACCATATATGTATCTCTTACTAAATAAATTTTACAAATTTTTAATTCTTAATATATTTTTTTTCTCTAACCATATAGTTTAGGATTGTTTACTTATTAATTTTCCTGATTCTACTTACTATATATGTTTCTCTTACCATATATATTTTAAGACTCCTAAATTTTAAATATCATAAAGATAATTAATTAATCATTTATGAAAATAGAAAATGACTATTTTTTCTATTATAGAGTTTTAATTAAGGAATATTTTTAAGTCAGTTAATATAATGATAGCTTAAACATTCTCTACTAAGGGCTAAAGATTTTTTAAAATTATATTTAAAAGATATATTTAACATTACTCATATACACAAGGTTCAATTTTGACTAAAAACTCAAAAAGTGACTATCCCATATAATAATTTTAACTATAAAACCTTAATGAACCTAACCCTAACGACCATACCATCATTTGGTATGTGTCGTTTGCAAAACTGCCATGGTGAAAATTAATTCTTCAAAATAGTGAAAACGAAAAAGTAATAGCTAAGTCAAATTTCCATGACTGGAAGTTGTACGCTGCTAAAACAAGTTCTTTTAGCTATTAAGGATTAAAAAGAACAAGATCTCCTGGAGAAACTCAAATGTCATGATCTGACTTCCCGAGTCATGATGAAACCTAATATAACCCACTAGTAGGTAAGTCAAACCATATCCAGAACGACAAGTATTGAGTACTAGGGTAGAACTAAACAGAAGATGACACTAACAAAAGGAAAAGATAGAAACTGAAGCAAACAATAACTATATACAACTGAAACCCTCCTAGAACCTTGAAGTCACGAGTATAAAGACCTCTAATATAAACAAGAATAAGCCCCAAAAGTGGGCCGCAACAAGCCGTCTCAAAGGCAAAAGACTAGATAATATATACAAAAGGAGATAGGCTAGTCCAGGTTACCAAGTGCTCACCCTCATCTCCGATGTCCACAAGCTACAAAAGATGGCACGAACGATCACCGCTTGTAGATAGTACTAGGACGTACATCACGAAAAAGAAGAAGAGTGCAACATATATACAAACACAAAGGTGCTCAGTAGGAATCATAGGCCGACTGAGCAAGAAAGGTAAACAAAATCTAAAAAAAGAAAACTCTAGACTCACAAAGAGGTCAAAGCGTGAATGAAAAGAAAGCACACGAGAATATTGAAAGTAAATCTAAGTAAAACTAAACTAAACCTAACTTGATCCCATAAGCCATGAAGGTACAATCATGCTCAGATTAAAAAAAATGTGAACATACCCCATAAGCATGGCAGGTACATATAATAGATGAGACTACAAGAATGAGATTAACACAAATTCGAATACAAAAACATTAGCCGGGCTCTTAGACGAAGTATGCACGAACCAAGATCCCAGTCAAATCCTAGCCTAGCTAGAAAAAGTGACAATCAATCCAGGCCGCCCAGCCAATCAGTCAACTCCTATGGGAGAAAGCCACCCAGCTAGCAAGAGTGATCTTGGGGCGTGTCGACTCCGTAGAGGATCTCTGATATAAAGGACGTCCCGCCAACAAGTCCACTCCTGGCGGCGTAAGACGCCCAACTAGTTATAGTGACCCGAGGGTGTGTCGACTCCGAAGAGGATCTCAAGTAAGATCCAAGCCATTGTGGATTGGCATCCACGCACAAAGGATCACGAAAAGACTCCAAGCCTGAAATACTCCATCTCGAGAAAGTGCAAAACCTTTGGAAACACGTCAGAGCCGCAGAAGTAGGTTGAGAAGATAGAAGATCTAACAAGCTATGCCAAGGCCTAAACTAAGGCTGAAACTATCAGGCTCAAGTTCACTATTCTAGTCGAAAGGGACATAGTCCATTTGAAAGGCTGTCAAAGACATAATATAGCTACAAGGTTCGCGAGTCTAAGAAATTACTAGTCGGTCCTTGAATAGGGTCGAATATGCTTCAGAAAAATATAAAAACACAAGTAGTCACAACATCATACAACAACATAAGTAAAACCCAAAATGACATGGTACTACCCTTGAGACACTATCAATCAACCCTAACACATGGTTTCTAAAAAGAAAAGCTGGAATAAGTAGGTACCCACTTCCAATTAACACTAATCATCATGAATTCACACATTCAAGATAAATTTAATGAAAGGAAGTCTAGCCTACCTATAGGCCAACCGCACGCGCTCCAAATAACAAAGCCATATATTTTCCTTTCCGAATGGCGTCCGAATGTTTCCATGCCACCAAGTATAGGATCACAACGTTAGTACGGTCGTTTAGACATGAAAATCACATAAAACAAAAATAGACCAATTTTAGAGTAAAATAAGATTTGTAGGATCCGCCCTAGAATTTCAAAAATTGACTCCACCATGAGGTCCTAAACTATGGCTCAAACTTGTGTTCCGAAATGAAACACAATCTGAGGCCCGAATAAGCAAAAAACAACACATGCACCAATTTCATAAATTAAGCTCAAACAAATGGGAGGGACAATAGCTAAAATATGGATTTCAGCTCAAACGGGGTTCCACCAACACATTTTGATCACACCACAGCATAGCCACAACCTCCATGGATGCATCGAACTTTGAAATATCAATTTCCAAGCTAAAAGGTGGAAGGTCCTCCTTATATGCGGGCCTCGCGAATGCGACAAGGGCGCCATGAACATGTCCAAGAGGGATCTAAGAGTCATTGATTGTGGCCTTGGATCTCACGAACAAGGGCTCCACAATCACAGCAAGAGCCCCACGACTGAGGCACTCAGGTCAACTAACCTCCGCGAACGTGGCCAAACGCCCGTCAATGCGAAGGGGTTCACAAGATAATGCATTTCCGCTTGTTGGGCAAGTTCCAAAATCTCTGACGGGGAGTTTCAAATTCATTTGACACCCCGTGCACACAAATGAGATATGCAACCCTACAAAATTTGATATTACAGACTCAATGGAGCAGTAAAAATTATCATACGAGGTCATCTCGGCAAAAAGAGGGTCCACACTCAAAGTACAATTTTAAGCTAAAATCCTCAAGGCGGCTCAGAATAAGTCCGGATACCTCAGGATTTAACGAAGAGTCATTTTTCACCAATCTAAATATTTTGGAGCTAACATCGCTAACAAAATTCTTATCGAAACTCGTTTAGCTAGAATATTGGCTAAAGTCAAACTTAGGCCTTAACTTGAAAGTTGAAACGCCTAATAGCACAGATTCGCCCTCAAAACATTGGGAGTCATACCGACAATGCTTATAGCCTAAAATGAACCTTTCGGAAGTGATGGAATCATCAAAATTTGATTATAAGGTCATCTTCTTGAACGTTTCATTAAACTGACCGTTCAAGGTTCAGAATCTCTAAAACACAAAAACTTGCAAAAAAAATAAATGAACGACTAGGTAACCGAACTGTTACTCCCAACAAGTTATAAATGTAAGTCATAAATAACTTGGGGTTGCTATAGAAAAGCTCTAAATGACAAACACGAGGCATAGACACAGAAATGACCTGGAGGTCATTACAACATCCACTATTAAAAAAGACTTTCATCCGCAAAAGTAATAGTCAAGATGTACATGAAGACTCAAACAAGCCAGGAAACTTCTCTTGCATATTATGATCATTCTCCCAGGTAGCGTCCTTAACTGGATGATGCCTACAATAGACCTTAACCACATAAATGTCTCTCAAACTCAACCGTCACTCATCTCATGATAAAATATCACTTGGCTCCTCCACAAAGGTCAAGCGATCACCTAACTCAAATGCATCATATTGAAGCACATGAGACTTATCAGGAACATACTGGTGCAACAATGAAATATGAAAAACTTGGTGGATAGCTGAGAAAACTTGGGGCATAACTAACTAATAGGCAACCTCTCCAACAGTTCGAAGGATCACAAAAGGCCCAATATACCTGGGGCTAAGCTTGTCCACCTCCAAAATCTCATCACGCCCTTCATGGGTGACACACGGAGGAAAACTCTATCACCAACTGAGAATCTCAAAGGCCGCCGCCTATGAACAACATAACTTTTGTGCCTTATTTAAGTTGTCTGTAGTCTGTCTTGGATCACCCTCACTTGCTCCCAAGCCTTCTAAATCAAGTATGTACCACACGGTCTAGGATTTGTAGAATCAAACCAACCAACTGGAGTGCGATAAATCCTACCATATAAGGCCTCAAAAGGGGCCATTTTGATGCAAGAATGGTAGTTGTTATTGTACGCAAACTCCACCAAAGGCAAGAACTGGTCCCACTAACCTCCATACTTTGATACACAAGCCCGCAACATATCCTCACGGACCTGAATAGTATGCTCCGATTGACCATCACTTTGTGGGTGGAAGCCTATGTTAAGGTCAGCGCGAGTGTCCAACTCCTCCTGAAAGTTACTCCAAAATTTAAAAGTGTACTGCGCACCCCGATCTGTTATAATAGATATTGGCATACCATGTTGATAAACCACCTTCACAAATATAGATATGGGTCAACTTCTCTCGGCATTGAATGAAGACTGAACAAGGAGGACGTGTGTTGACTTGGTCAATTGATAAATGATGACCCAAATGCTATCAACACGTCTAGAGGTTCGAGACACCTGCCACAAAGTCCATAGTGATGTGATCTAACTTCTACTCCATAATGGGTATTCTCACGAACTCACCACAAGGTCTCAAATGCTCGACCTTCACCTGCTAGCAACTTAGGCAACATAACACATGGTCTATAATATCTCTCCTTATGCAGCCCTACAAGTAATGCTGCCTCAAGTCCCAATACACCTTTGTGCTGCCAGGATAAACAGAGTATCTAGAATCATGATGGGCCTTATGAAGTATCAGCTGGATCAAACCCCCAACTCTCGAAACATAAATACAACCCACAACCCATAAAACCCTATCTAAATCTAAGGTAGTCTGTCTGGCATCACCCTCTAACACACGATCTCGAAGTGTCTCCAAGGCCTCATCCTCAAACTGATAGTTATGAATCTTATCAAAAAAAGAGGACTAAACTCCCACATAGGTAAAGAAACATCTAGAATCTGAAACATCCAACTAAATCTTCTTATTTGCTAAGGACTGAATGTCCAAAGCTAAAGGTCTCTCTACAGTAGATATGAAGTCTAGACTACCCATAGTTACTGCCTTACGACTCAAGGCGTCTGCTATAACATTTTCCTTGCCCAGATGATAAAGAATAGAGAGGTCATACTCCCTCAGAAGTTCAATCCAGCGATGCTGCCTCAAATTAAGGTCCCTTTGGCTCATGATGTACTGAATACTATTGTGATTAGTATAGATGTGCCACGACCCAAATTATACCATCAGCGTAACATGGCGTATAGGACCCCGAGAGGCCTCACACAAGCCATTTATCATACATCATACCAGATAATAGAAATAAAGAGTTCAAAAGAAAACCTTTCATATTTTAATAGATTTTGACAAAAGCAAAAGTGTAACATAAGTCTCAAAGAAATCTAATACATCGTAACGAAAGTGATTTGGACGTAACCCATACATCAGATACAAAGTTTGAAACATAAATGAAATAAAGCAATAAAAGAGTCTCGGCCCTCGGAACATGAGAACTCACCAATTTTCAAAGTATATAAAGGATAACTAGCTGTGAGTATGAGAGGTAGGAGCGTCGGACCCTACATTAGTGAAACTATGTAGGCTCATGTAACACCCCGTATGCTAGAACTACCAGAAATGCAGAATTCCATAAGTTGCAGGTGCCACCTACGGACCGTAGGGTGCCCACGGACCATAGGTGGGGTTCGTGGATGGCCACCTGCAGCTCCTCCCTAGAAAGCCCAAGAATTTTGGCCAAGTCTGGAGCTACGCCAGGACCTACGAACCGTAGGTCAGACCACGGTCTGTGGTCCAGGCCTTGGTTCAGACCCCCAATTTTCAAGTCCCAGAACCCCATCGACAGTTGACCAGCACGGACCGTCGGTCAGTTCCGTCGGTGGCCCCAATAGCTCTTAAGTCAGGGTTTATTTGGTCTTTTCCCTATGCGTTGGACCCATAAACTACGTCGTTTAACCCCTAAACTACGCAGTTTTGGTCAGTTTAAGCCTATTAATTTAATTAGAACTTCCCCTAGTCGATTCATTCTCCAAAATTTAGCAAACTCAGAGCAATAGAGGAGGAAAAGTCGACCAAACCCCTTTCCAAGAATGCAACAAGGTTTCATAAGTTCCAGCCCCGAAATTGAAAGATTTCTCCGTGGAATTCGTCACCAAGTATGTGGGATTTCACTAGTGGGTTCCTTTCACCCATTAGGTCCCTAGAATTCAGTCAGATTCTTGATTTCCTTCATATTATCTAGACCTAGGTTTTCTAGAATTTCAGCAGATCATTATGAATTAATTACTTTAATGTTCCTAATCAGATTATCATGTTTTTAGTATTATTTTGCGTAGATGCTTTCATAAACTCAGAACCCTAGCTCTGTAGTTCTTTTAGTTCATGAATTACACATGCTAGATTAGTTATTTCAGATATACATGCCTCAGATTCGAATGTTTCATTATCAGTACATTAATGTTGCATTCTAAGATTTTTCATGTTAGTATTTTGAGCTATCCAGTATTATAGAAATTCAGTCATAATGTGTTATTTACATAATAATTTGGGAGTAGACTTAATATCGAGTTGGACTAGGGTCAGTCACCCTCAAGCCCCAGAACTACGTGCCCCGTGGGTTGTAAGTCCCCTCTGTGGGCGTCATTTTAGTGATCACGCCAGTCATGCCTCTATACCTCTGGCAGGGTATATTGGGTCCTCTCGATGGGGCGTATACATCAGACTCCACATTTAGCTCATGTGGTTTTATGTCGATTATTAGTACCTCCCTCATAGTTAGATTCTATTGCATTGACCATGTTATTAGTTACAGTCAGGTTTCATTCTCAACATGTTATAAACTTGGTCATTGCATTCAGTTAGTTCATGTTTAGTATTTCCAATATAGTATCATGCTTATCTCATATCATTGCTCAGTTATATTCTTTGTTCAGTTATGTATATATTCAGCTTTACTCTATCCTGCATGCTCAGTACCTTTCAAGTACTAATGCATACTCTGCACTACATTTTCTCGTGATGTAGGTTCAGGTTCTTAGCTTCCAGATCACGCATAGATCGGTTCCCGATCTCCAGCTCAGCAGTATTAGTAGTGAGTCCTCATTCTCCGAGGACAACAAACATGTTTCTTTTTCTTTTAGTCTTAGTTTCAGGTTTGCTAGATTTAGCTGGGGCATGTCCCAGCATTTCTAGTCAGTTAGAAACTTTATTTCAGACATAGTTAGAATCAGCTTTAGCATTTGAGTTTAACTTTTCAGTTGTTGTTAAACTCTCAGTTTTATATATTTAGATTTAGACTAGGTATTCCCAATCACCTTTCAGTTAATTATGGTTTTAAGCTTCCGCATAGTATATTTTATTTAGTAATCTTTTAGTATGCTTATGATATGTCAGCTCAGGGTTAGTTTGGAGTCACTCGTGATCCTAGGTCCCGTGTCCCCTTCCTGAGGGTAGCTTGGGGCGTGACAGCTCAAGTATGAATTAGTACATGGAATGTATTAAGTATGAGAAGATATGCATAAACTTGAACATAATAATATAGATGACATAAAACGAATAGGCATGATCATGATGAAACAATTAACAACTTTAAGAGAAGAAATGACATGAAGATCATAAAACATAGTCAAATACATTAACATAAAATACATAAGAAAAGCTTTGAAGAAAACATAATAATTTTGTGGGATATTAGCTTTAAGCGAAAATAAGACCAATAGAGTTATATCATGGAATCCAGTATATTCCTCATACTGAATGAAGGGGTAAGTACTTGCCAAGGTAAAATACATACATATAAATATTTGATAAAGTGATTGCACTAGCTAGGGCATTTAAGACAATTCTAAGGGGAAAGTAGTTAGGGACTAGAGGTGGCTACTAGAGACTACCTTATTTGAGCCTCCACCTTAAATCCCTCTCGGTTCTAAGACTAAATCCTAACGGAATAGGTAAAATTCAAATATCAATTTAACATAGGAAAGGAAATGATCAATACCAATCCAAAACTTTTAAGATCAAACCATAGAATAGATCCTTAATTATAATTCAACACAGATGAGAAAACCTTTCACCAATGTAAATTCATTTGTGAGAAATACCTTTCACAATCATGATAATCATAGTAAGTGAGAAATCCTTTCACCATACCATGGATACTTTCCTTTCAAAGCATCATCAATTCAATTACAATAATTTCATGAAAACATGCATATCTTCATAGTTCATGGGTAAATCATAGGATCATAGTTAAAAATTATAATTTAGGCATGTGTCAATGCAATATCAACTAAATATCCTGGATTAATATCAATTCATGCATTAGAATACTTAATTGACCAATATCAAATATAAATAGATGAAACCCACATTCATTGAATTGAAACCCTAACTTGATCAATTTAAAATAGAATTGGGAAATTGAAATCCTTGGGACCCCATGGAAGAAAGGACTACATTGGTGAATGCACACATACCTTGATCCTTTAAGCACAAGAACATGGAGAATTTTGAGACTTGAATGGAACTCTAACTCTTCTTCTTCTTCCTTAGACTTTAGAAAATTGGAAGGATGAATTTGGTCAAGTTTAGGGAATTTAGAAGACTAAATAGAAATGGGTAAATTGGGGGCATAAAACGTTTATATAGGGCTTAGGGTAGAAGGTAAAACAACATAATTTTAGGTTAAAACAGTAAGGAAATGACCCCAAAGCCCTTTAAAAATATTTGTCGAGCCTCATTAAAAACATAATCCTTTTGTGGGATATTAGCTTTAAACGACAATAAGACCATGAGAGATATATCATGAAATTTGGTATATCCCTCATACCGAAAGAAAGGGAAACTACTTGCCAAGTTGGAATCCATACATATCATCATTTGCTTAAGTGGATACACTAGCTAGGTTATTTAAGACAATCCTACAGGGGCGCATAGTTAGGGACTAGAGCTTGCTACTAGAGACTACCCTATTTTAGCCTCCACCTCAAAGCCCTCTCGGTGCTAAGTCTAAATCCCAACATAATAGATAAAAGTCAAATATCAATTTAAGATAGGGAAAGACAATGATCAATAACAATACACAACCTTTAAGATTAAAACATAAAATAGCTCCTTAAACATAATTAAACATAGATGAGAAAACCTTTCTCTAATGTGAATTCATTTGTGAGAAATATCTTTAAAAATCATGATAATCACAGTAAGTGAAAAATTCTTTTACCATAGCATTAATAGTTTCATTTCA
Source organism: Solanum etuberosum (assembly GCA_029582245.1). Classification (NCBI taxonomy): domain Eukaryota; kingdom Viridiplantae; phylum Streptophyta; class Magnoliopsida; order Solanales; family Solanaceae; genus Solanum; species Solanum etuberosum. The sequence continues at coordinate 160,276 of JAJONR010000515.1, forward strand.
AAGATTCATCAATTCATGTACAATAACTTCACCAAAAAATTCCTATCTTAATAAATTCATAATCCATAGTTCATGTATTCATCATAGGATCATAGTTGAAGCAACATAATTTAGGCATGGTTCAATGAAATTTCAACTAAATATCATGGATTAACATCACTTCATGCATTAGAATACTTAATTACTCAAAACCAATAATGATTAGATGAATCCCACATTTATTGAATTGAAACCCTAATTTGATCAATTGAAAATAGAATTGGGAAATTGAAATCCTTGGGACCCTAAGGTGAAAAGGACACCATGTGTGAATACACACATAGCTTGATCCTTTAAGCCCAATAAAATGGAGAATTTGGAGACTTAAATTGTTCCCTAGCTCTTCTTCTTCTTCCTTAGACATGAGAGAACTAGGAGAATGAATTTGATCAAGTTAAGGGAATTTAGGAGAATGAGTTGAAATAGTAATTTATGGGCTAAAAATGTTTATATAGGTCTAAGGGTAGAAGGTAAAATAGGATAATTTTAGGTTAAAACAATATGGAAAAGACCCAAAAGCACTTTTAAAATAACAGTCGAACGTCACCTACGGTCCGTAGGTATTTTTACGGACCGTATTCATCAACCGTAGATAGGTTACGAAACTATTATTTAGACCCACTTTTGACGGAATCTGTGTAAGGCTCGTAGATCTTCCTACGGTCCGTACATGCAATCCATAAAAACTAACTTTACCCCTTAATATTTTACTAAGTCTGAGACTCAACTACGAGACTATCCTACAAAGCATACGATGCTTGACTGACCACTCTGGTAAACAGTAAAACAGGGTACTGGGACTTGATTTTTAGAAAATAATTCTCCCACTTTCTACGATTGCCATCTACGGCTCATAGAAGCTTTTGCGGTCCGTAGATGGACCCATAAACCAGACTTCAGTTCAGAAATTTATTTTTCTTCCTTTTTTATGTTTCAAGGTGTTACAAGATCTTACAACGAACTCCATACAAGTAGTGTCTCCAAATCTTAAGCACGAAAAACTACCGGTGCAAACTCCAAGTCATGGGTAGGGTAGTTGCGCTCATGTGGCCTAAGTTTCCTCGATGCATAAGTAAAAACCTAGATCCGTTGCATCAGTACACAACCAAAACCAACTCCAGATACATAAATAATAGACCGTGAAGCCCTTTCTCTCAACTAGAAGAGTCCATATAGGAGCAGTAGTCATCAACTCCTTGAGGTTCCAGAAGCTCAACTCACACTCCTCAAACCACTCAAAAGGAACATCAAAGAGAATCAAGTGGGTTAGGGGTGCTGCAACAGTGATGAAGCCCTCCATAAACCATTTGTACTAGCTTGCTAGTCTAAAGCTCTGAACCTCAGTAACCAAAGTGGGCCTAGACCAATCACAAATAGCCTCAATCTTCACCATATCTACCATGAATGCTATAGCCTCAAGCCAAAACTTGCACTTTGAGAACATTGCATAAAATAGTTGTTCTCTCAAAGTCTAGAGTACAATCTTCAGATGCTGCTCATGATCACTCCCTGTGCGCAAGTATACAAGAAAGTCATCTATGAACAAAATGACAAACAAATCAAGATATACCCTGAACACCTGCATCATGAGTTTATAAAGGCGGCAGAGGCATTAGTCAACCCAAAAGACATCACTAGGAACTAACAATTTCCATATGGAGTGCTAAATGTGGTCTTAGGTATTTCCACTACCCTAATCCTGAACTGATGGTAATCAGACCTCAGATGAATCTTTGAAAACATGGAAGCACCCTAAAGCTAGTCAAACATATCATCAATCCTAGGCATGGGGTAACGGTTGTTCAATGTCACCTTATTGAGATGATTATAATTAATACACATGCAAATGGTACCGTCATTCTTCTTCAAGGAGAAAGCGAGAGTTCCCCAAGGTGACACACTAGATCTGATGAACCACTTTTCTAAGAGATCTTGAAGCTCAACACTGAGCTACACAGAAGCCATTCGGTATGGTGGAATAGAAATAGGTCGAGTACCCGACACAAGCTCAATATGAGAGTTAATATCACGCATATAGGTTGCCAAGTTGGTCGGTAGGATATACATCAACAAAATCATAGACAATTAGAATGACTCAACTTGAGGGGCCTCCCTACTTACATCCTGCACATAATCTCAATAGGAAAAACACTTTCTAGCCACAAGCCTCTAAGCTTAAATAAAAGAGATAACTCCAACCGATGTGCTACTAATGGAGCCCTGCCTTACCACCTAGGGAATAGCTTGAATCGCTAAGGTAACTATCTTAGAGAAGAAATCTAGCACCGCATAATAGGGGGTAGCGAATCCATGCACAAAATCATATCATAATCAAGCATATCTAGCAATATAAGGTCAGCCCGGGTGTCACACCCTTGAATAGTAAAAAAGAATGATCGAAAAACCTGATCCACTACTTAAGACTCACCCATGGGGGTCGACACACCTAATGGAGCTGCCGTAGGAACTCATACCCATACGAGAAGAATAATACACAGACACATAAAAATAGGTAGAGATCGAATCAAATAAAGTCGATGTGGGATGATTGTGTAAAAGAATAATACCTGAGATTAGATCGTCTGATGCCTCAACCTTTGCCCTCACTGGAGCTGCATAGAAATGACCCTATCTATCTCTACCCTTGCTATTAGTTTTACCACCTAACTTGCCTCCCTGGGAACCACCCCAAGTACCTTACTTTCCATTGCGATTGTCCTGAGCTTGACCTTGACCCCTAGATTGAGGGGTTGTTGGTGGAGCTGGTAGAGCTGCATGTGGAACTGGAGGAATCCGCCATTGAAAGGGAAATATATAGCCCAATGATCAATCTCACTACAGTCAAAGAAAATTGAATATGATCTTGTCCCAGAATAATGGCCACCATGGCCTAAAGCATAAGACTGGACTCGTGACTCTAACTAGAGCCAACCTTGCTCCAATTATACCAATCATCCGTTGAAGGCTGAAATAAGGCATAAACAGGCTGATTTGGCTGACCCTGCTGAAAGTGCTACCTAGCACTATCATGTTGATCTACTGACCTGGAATAGGACCCACTATAGCTGCCTTCATATCCAACTCTATTATCGCTGGCCCTTGGGCATCATGACAAAGCTTCTCAATAGTATGGGCGTGATCAACAAAATATACAGAAGAATGACCCGCAGAGACCATTTACTGGGTCTCTATCCAGAACTAAAGCCTCAACCCATGGATAAAGCATCAAAATCTCTCCTCCTAAGTAGGTAGAATCATTGTAGCATGGTGGGAGAGAACATCAAATCTCAGCTCGTACCAAGACATGGTCGTTAAACCCTTCTCCAACCTCAAGAACTTATCCATGAGATGATCTCTAGAGATGGAAGGGATGAACCTGGCAAAGATGGCCTCAGAAAACTTGATCCAAGTGATTAGAGGAGACCCAAGAAGTTTTATGTCAACAAAGGTACGCCACTACTGTCTGGTTGGCCCATCTAAGTAAGACATGGTAAAGTCAGCTCCTCTTGACTCAAAAAACCCAATGTATGAAGCCTCTCTTGGTAACTGGTCAGAAACTGGTGGGCATCTTCTCACACAACCCTGGAAAACATAAGAAGTGAAAGTATCAAGAACATTCTGAGCATCTTCTCCTCTTTTAGTAGGATAGCTCTAGCTGCAATCACGGGTTGGGAACCCCCTAGGCTGTACATAGGCTTGAGGTTCATCTGTTGTAGGCTAGTCTTACTGATCTGATGTTGGTGTTAGTTTTATAGATGGGGCCTGATGCATGCCCCCAAGCGATGTTAGAGTGTGAGAAATGGTTTCTTGAAGATCAGGAGCCATAGCCAGTTCTGGTGGTTGTTGAGCTGGTCTCAGTCCCACTGGCTGCTCTGGAACACAAGTTGCTTGAGGGTCTGTTGCGGGCTCCAAACCTTGCTCTCTTTATGGGGTGGTTTTGCACCCCTGCAAGGTAAGGGAGGTCGACCCCTACCTAGATCTGCAGCGCGATATGTACGAGCCATCCTACGAAAAGAGTGAAACAAGTGAGATTTCAAGAAACCAATAATAGACAAACTACAAAAATGTGATACAAAATGAGAAGAATTCCTCAAGCCACCCTGTAGTCTCGTAAAGATAGGACACAGACGTCTCCGCACTGATCCACATGACTCTTCTAGGTATTAGCTCTATACAAGTGAGATCGATGAACTTAGGCTCTAATACAAACTTTTCACGACCCTATTTCTCAAGTTATTATGAAAATTACTATAACCCACCGGTAGGTAAGACAACTTGTACCTAGAATAACAAGTAATGAGTACTAGGGTAGAACATAGAAGATGACACTAACAAAAGGAAAAGATAGAAATGGAAGTAAAACAAACCTTTATACAACTGAAACCCTCTAAAAACCTGAAAGTGACGAGTACAGAGCTATCTAATGTTAATAAGCACAAGCTCCAAAACTAGGAAAAATCAAGCCATCTCATATGCAAAAGACTAGCTAATATATACAGAAAGAGACAGGATGGTCCAGAACAATAAATGCTCACCCTGTTCTCTGATTTCCATAAGCTTCAAAAGATGACACGAACGATCACCAGTGGTAGCTGGTACAAAGACCTGAATCACAAAAAAGATGCAGAGTGCAACATTACTTCAAAAACTAAGGTACTTAGTAGGAATCATAGGTCGACTGAGCAAGAAAGGATAAATCAATCCAGAAAGAGATAATCTAGACACTCGAAGGGATCAAAGCGGGGATGAAAAGAAAGCACATGAGCATATTGAAAGTAAATCTAAGTACAACTAAACTAAAACCAAACTGGACCCATAAGCCTAAAAGGTACACTCGTGTAAACGTTTAAATAAAAACCTGAACAAACCCTTTAAGACCGATAGGTACACAAAATAACTAAGACTACAAGAATGAGAGTAATATAAATCCAAATGCAATAACATCTGCCGGACTCCTAGCCAATGTAAGCACGAACCAAGAACCCAACCAATTCCAAGCCCAGCTAGCAAGAGTGACGATCAATCTTTGCCACCCATTAAGAGAGTTCACTCCTAGAGGTGTAAGCCACCCAACTAGCAAGAGTTACCCAGGGGCGTGTCGACTCAGTAAAGGATCTTAGAAATCAAGGACCCAACCAGCCAGTCAACTCCTAGAGGCATAAGTCACCCAACTAGTAATAGTGACCCGAGTGCGTGTCGAATCCAGAGAGGATCTCAACTAGGGTGCAAGTCACCATGGATCAACTTCCACTAACAAAGGATCACGAAAAAGGCTCCTAGATTGAACTACTCTATCCCGACAAAGTGTAAAACCTCCAGTAACACATTGGAGCCACAAAAGTAGGGAAAGAAGATAATGGATCTAGCAAGCTGTGCAAACGCATAAACTAAGGCTCAAACTATCAGACTCAAATGTGCTATAAAGTCTACAAGGATTTAGTCCGTCTGAAATGATGTTGGAGACATAATAAAGCTAGAAGGTCCACGGTTGTAAGGAATCAGTAGTTTATCCTAAACTAGGGCCAAAAATGCTTCAGAAACATATAAAAGACAAGTAGTCAGAACAACATGCAATAACACTAGTAAAACCCCAACTAACATGGTACTACCCTTGAAACATTACTAATCAACCCTAACAAATGGTTTCTAAAAATAAAAGCAAGACAAACTAGGTACCCGCCCCCAATTCACACAAATCATCATGAATTCACACATTCAAGCTCAATCTATTTAGAAAGGAAGTCGTAGCCTACATGTAGGCCAACGCACGTTCTCTAAATAATAAGGCTGAGCTTTTCCTTCTGAACGGCCTCCAAATGCTGTCATGCTATCAAGAATAGGATCACAATGTAAGTACACTATTTTAGAAATGAAAACCACGTAAAATGGAAACAGACCAATTTTAGAGTCAAACGAGAATTGTGGGACCCACAAGGAATTTTGTAGAATTGACTCTTTCAAGAGATTCTAAGTGATGCCTCACTCTATGTTCCAAAATTGAACACAATCTGAGGCCTGAATAAGTAAAAAACAACACATGCACCAGTTCCATAAATTTAGCTCCAAAACCACTGATGGTGCATTTCGAATTCTTTTGGAACCCCGTGTGACAAATGAGATATGAAATCCTACCAAATTAATTATCCGAACTCAGCGGAGTTGTCAAAAATAAGATACGATGTCATCTCTGCAAAGAGAGGGTTCCACACTCAAACTATATTTTAGGTCAAAATCCACAAGTGAGCTCGGAATCATCCTGAAAGCCTTGAGATCCAACGAAGGCTCATTCTATACCAAAATCAATATTCTAGAGAAACAACACTGACAAAGTTCTCATCTCAGCTTGTTTACTCAAAAATATTGACTAAAGTCAAACTTAGGCCTTAACTTTAAAGTTAATATGCCTAATCGCACAAACACGCACTCAAAGCTTCAAGAATCATGCCGACTATGCTACTAGCCCAAAATGACCCATCTGAGCTGATGGAATCTTTAGAATTGGATTCGGTGGTCATCTTCTTGAACTTTTGATCAAAGATGACCTTCAAAGGTTTAAAAGCTCCAAAATACTAAAACTTTTATACAAACTAAATGAACGACAAGGAGACCAAACTGTAAGTCCAGTATGTCATAAATGACTTGAGATCACTATAGGAATGCTTTAAATGATGAACATGAGGCATAAATATAGAAATGAAATGGAGTTCATTACATAAAAAAATGGTTAAGGAGGAAAACGCTATGCTAGAAAGTAAATGATGTGTGAAAAATTGAGGAACTCAACCGTGGCTTAAAATCCAACCCACGTTTGAGTTCTTCAACTTGTTCACACAATATTTCATGCTCTAGCATAACACTTTCCTTATTTAGCATACTTTTTCATGTTTCTCCGTGAGATCTTGTTCGAATTTTTCCTTAACAGCCAAAAAACATCATTTAGTAGATGGTTGCAGGTCTTCTAGTCATTGGATCTCAATCCTTTTTATTTTTTTCCTATCAATCAGAAAGCACCCAACGTAGCATTGTGACTGAATAATAGAACTTGTAGGCCAAGTATGGTTTTGTATATATATGTAGAGAAATTTAAAAAACTTTCTTTAAGAATGTATATATTTCTCATTCCATGAACCGGAGTTGATTGTGGACTTCATTCATGGAGGTGAACTAAATACCGCCAATGATGGACTACACATGGTTACTTGGTTTAAGCTATATTTTTGTTGTTTATTGTGTTTCGGTTGTTGCAATATTTTGTTGTTGTTAATGTTCCTTTCATTAATGATTTGCATTGGTTTCCTCATTAGTTATCATGTTTTCTTCTCTGTTGTTTTTCCTTTCCACAACTACTTTAATCTGATGCACTTGAGTAGAGGTCTTTCAGAAACAAGCCCTTAATCTCCATGAGTTATGTGTAAGGTCTGCTTACATTCTACACTTAAATCATGATATTAGATCTAGATCACATTAAAATTTTCAATATAATTCTTGGAGCTGTAGGTGTTAGTGCTATAGATTGAAAATGATTTCTTGTTGCTTCCAACATCAACAAGAGAGAGCCGATTATGTATACCAACTGAACAATGCATGACTTGAGTTATTGGTTTGGTAAGAAAGAAATTGATAGATACCTTGATTATGAGCTATTGGCTTGGGTGAGATTATCATTTTTCCAACAATGTGGTATCAGAGCCATGGAAAATTATAGTCCATTGTCCATTTAGTATCAATGTCCCACAAAAGAAAATTAGGAAAAATGATGTCTACGAATGTAAGTCATTCTTGGCTACCAAGATGTTTGGGACATTATCGACAAAGGGTATGCAAAACCCTCTAATGAGGAAACTTTATTCCAAAAAAGGAAAAGATATCTTATGAAAGACAAAGAAAAAATTTAAATAGGCCCTCACTCTAATCTGTTAGGGTTTGGACAGGGGTATTTTAGGGAAAGTGGTTGATGCAATGTAATGACCCCTCTCTGTCATTATGGGTAGACGAATGATGAAAATATTTGAGCTAGAAAACTTTTGAATTGTAACTTGAAATTTTAGGCTAGACCAATCTAAAATGAAATCTGAGCCAGATGAGATCTAGGGTGATCAGGAAAGGGATTAGAGATAATATCTAAGTTTTTATTAGTTTTTGTAGTAGCTAAGAAAATAAGGAGTCTGTAGGACTTTTCAGAAGTGAATATGGGTGAGTAGAACTACCGGTATCAATCTTGGCATGAATGGGTCACTTTGGAACGTAAAAGTTCGTAGGTCTTTTAGGAAATGGGGACTTTTGGAGAGAATTTTGAGTTTTTTTCCTGTGCAAATCTTTATAGTCGGTGTCACGTTACTATAGCGGGAAATTAATTCCCACTATAATGGGTGGTCCCTCTATGGTGGAGCTTCTATAGTGGATTGAGCTGCTATAGTCGGGTTTGTCGGGTTTTTATGCAGAAAAGTCACAAAATCGATCATTATTATTATATCTCGTATTGGGGAACTGCAGAAGGAACCTAGGTATTTTAATCTATTTTTGATATTTCTCTTCGATAAAGGTAGGTTAATTACTCCCCTAACTTGTAATTTGATTCTTAAGCCCTAGAATCTATGGTGGTCAACCTTAAGCGAGTGTTTTAACTTGTAATTATGGTGGAAAAAGCCTTGGTTGGATAGAATGATCATGAAATTGGCCTAAGTTTAGGATGAAGTAATTATCCAAGTTTAATTAGGTCATTGTTCATTGATTGTTCTATTTTATTGTTGTATTAGAACAAGAACAAGTCAAGGCGTTGCAAAAGGGGAAAGTTCAAGTTCTTAAAGTTTACAAGGCTTGATTCGAGGTAGGTGATGATTATTTATTTTCCAATGTAAGTAATGTTTGTATGATAAATTATTTATAGTATTACTTGTGCAGTGCATGTTGGAAAACGGTAAGGGATGAATGAAATGATATCATGTTGATAATCTCATGCATGAACATGAATATTTTACTTGTGGAGTAAAAGTGTGGTTGTTCATTGTTATTGTGATTGTGCATGTTTTTTTTAATTGTTGGTTGGATAGGATACCACGCCTGGTATGCAATAACAGTTGTCTTTGATACCACTCTTTAAAGGGAATACAAATGATTTGCTTGGATCCATACCTTGTAAAGGATATAATTCAGTTGGCTTGGGTTTTGAATCTGTCACGGCCCAAGGTACTCTTAGGCGTAACATGGCGTATAAGACGCCGAGAGGCCCCATACAAGACACTTAGCATTCATAACATAAGAAATAGAATAAAAAGACTTAAAAGACAATTTCAATACATGAAAATTGATAAAGCAAAGCCGAAGTCTAAACATCATCTCAAAGCCATCTAGTACTTAAGAAGAAATCGGAACGTAACCCATACATCAAGTTCAAAACTAAAATGAAAAGACATAATGAAATAAAGGCTTGGTCATCAAAACATGAGGCATCACCAATCTTGAATCTTCAACTACTAAGAGATCCTAGCCACGGAGGTGCGAATCGGAATCGTCGGACCCTACATTTTAGGATGAGAAATGTAGGCAAGAGTATGCATTAGAACAAAAAATGCACTAAGTATGATAGCCATGCATAAAAGTATGAAAATCATGCTAAAAATGACATTTTTGTGATATTCAAAGACCAAGTTAAAACATAAGATAAGAAGGTTAGAAAACATAAAACGAAATCATGATCAATTCAAGTAAAACAATCTTTGAACACATGTGAGATACTTTTTGAAGTAACCGTAGTTCTTTATTGTTGTGGGAATTATCCTTAACCGACATAAAAATCATGGGAGCTATAACATGATCCCCCGGTTTCTCCCACACCAAAAAGGGTTGTCCTACTTGCCAAGGTAGAACCAGGAATCTGAGCAAAAGTGGATCCACTAGCTAATGTCTATCTATACCATCATCCTATGTGTCACATAGGTAAGGGATAAAGAGATTGCTACTAAAAACCCAACCTTAACTCGGGACAGCTTCCATCTCAATATTCTATCGGTGTTAAACATAAATCCCACGGAGTAGTTATTAATCTTAACTTGTCTTATCTTCAAAAGACATGGGTAGTTGCCACTTGTCTTATCATAGGATAGATCCTTAGACCATGCGTGAGAAAACCTTATACCGTCCATGATCTTTTCAAAATAGCTTTTAAGGCCCACTTTCATTCACTTCATTCTAGAGATGCCCTACTAATACTAATTGAAATAGTTTTGAAATCGTGGTCTATAATCATTGATGGCATATCCGGATACCATACTAATTAAGACCTAATTTAGGAAAATAGCTCGAAAAGTATTGAGGGAAAATCTAGATGCCATTCATGTCATGTGGCCAAGCTTCATAGGACATATACACAATATCATCTATAAGCTTTCTTGAGTGATAAACATACTTTCATGAACATGCTTTCTTTTCAATAATTCATAAGCTTCATCATAGTTTCAAAGTCAATGCATTTTCAAATTCATTTACATCTATTTCATAAAGAGAAGACAAGCATATTTTTGTAAATTCATCTTTCATAGTTCAAGACCTACATTATCTCAACATAGCTTAAAAAACATGGGTTATGCATGGGTTCATGGGAAATCAACGTAAAAACATATAATTACTTCAATTAATGCATAAAAGTTCACAAATCAATCAAATAAATCAACATTGAAATGAATCCATGACATGGAAGAAAACCCTAACTCAATTGGAGAATTCTAACTTTGTAAATTGGAGACTTTAGGAACTCCATGGAGGAAAGGGCTCCATGGATGAAAACTATCATACCTTGATGCCAAAAGCTTGGAAGCAATGGAGGATTTGGATGCTTGATCTTAAAACCCTAGCTTTCTTCTTCAACTTCTAGAGAGAGAAATATTTGAGAGGAAGAGCTTGATCTTCTTTTGAGAATTTGAGAGAATGAATTGGGTTTAGGTGATTCAGGGGGTTTAAAATCAGTATATAGGATTCTATTAGAGAGCAAAACGACATTGTATTGAGTTAAAACAATTGGGAAAAGACCCAATAACCCCTGACTACAAAACTTACGAAGTGCCATCTACTACGGGACCGACGGACCGTCGTTTATGCTAACGTCCGTCGACTGGGTCGTTGTTCATGGTCTACCCGATAGGGCTTCACTAAAACAAGCATAAATTTTTACTCGGAGCTTGGATTTTAGCAAACTCGGTGGCATTCGAAAGAGGATTCAACTATCTTTAATTTGATAGGTCATTTGCCACTTAATTCATTTTGTACTTAACGATATGACCGTTTGAAGTTGACCCAAAGACTCTTTCTTTCCAAATAACTGTCGTTCTCAATGACGGGGGTGAACCACGGTCCGTGGTTCAACCTACAGACCATCCTGTTCATCCGTCGTTGACTTGAGAGACTAAATCACTGGGCCACCAACGACGGACCCCTTTCTACAGGTCGTAGTTCAGTCTACGGACCTTAGGTCGTGGTCGTCCTTCTTTACTTTTGACTCTGAAATCTTTCTAAGTCTGGGACTCACCTACGAACCCTATTTACAGCTCGTGCATTGAACGACGGACCGTCCTCGTGAATCATCAAAAAGTAATGAAACTAGACATCTTTGGAAAAATCCAACTCGTGGACCACGCCACCATCGACACACCGTCGTCCCACCTACGGGCCGTGGATGGTGTTGTTGGTCTTGACACTAGGTCAGAGAAAAACTTAAATTTTCTTGCCATTTTGAATCGTAGGTGTTACATTATCTCCCCCTTGGGAACATTCGTTCTCGAATGGAACTCAAGCTAGCAAGAAAAGAGTAGGAGAGAAACTAACAACCCAATCATCAATGCAACTTCATCAAAATGCACATAACCAAGGAGGAACATCGACTCCAAGTTAAAACATGTTCAAAACATCATAAGGAAGATATGCACTAGACCTAGCAGCCCATCATGAATGCAATCACATAAATGCACATATCCGAGGAGGAAATTTCAACTCCAAGCTAAAGCGTGTTCAACATATCATCTCATGAGGTCTGTAAGCAACCCATATTCAAATGCACATGAAACATGAAGAAATCAATCAATTAAACTAACTCATATTTTTTAAAATCAAATTTTTCGTGAGGATGACTAAGAAACCAAAATCCTAAAAAGTGAACCATGAAGAGCTAAGACCTCAAGCTAGACTCAAAGATAAAGGAAAAAATAGGGATACTAAGACATCTCATCGCCTTCAAACTTTCACCCACCAAACCATAACAAGGAACTCCTCCAAAACCAATATAGTTCTACTCACGTACCAATCATGAAGCACACTATCTCTCCCTTGGGAGCAAACCCCACTAGTCTTTTCAAATCCATCTCCCTCAATCTAAAAATAACACCAACGTCTTAACAACAACTAAACCATTGATACAAGTAAACACTTAACAAGTTTCCCAAAGGATTTTAAAGGACTACTTCAAAAACAATCACCATACATGAAGGCTTACCATATCCAACGAAACACTCAATATCAAGCAATGCATAAACACAAGGTAAAAGACCTTAACTTACCAATTAACGCATCCGGGGAACCCTCATGATCTTTTCGAGTTTGATCTTGCGTATCATTCCTTTCCTTAGAAGTAAGGATTGGGCAATCTCTTATCTTGTGACCACTCTTTCCACAAGCAAAACATGCATTAGAACCGGCTAGACATTTACCCTCATGTATTCTCCCACACTCCCTACACTCGGGCCTCATTTTCTCACTAGATCACTTAACTTGGGAACGATTACCTCCATCGGACCTTGAATTTGATGACTCCCCATCATCCCTTTTTTCCCTCTTTGAATCCCTAGTTTTCTCCTTAAGCTTTTCTTCTTCTATTTTTTGTGCATGTATCATTAACCGGGAAACATCCATCTCCTTAACAAGCATGAAGGTTAGGCATTCTTTGACCACTACGTGGGAAGCATCCGACACAAACTTACTCATCCTTGCCCTTCGATCGGTAACCATAGTTGGAGCATATTTAGATAATTGTGTGAATTTCAAAGCATACGCCTTCACACTCATATCTCCATGGCGAAGGTTGATGAACTCAAGTACTTTTTCCTCTCTCATCTCAATAGAAAAGAACATATCAAGAAAAGCAACCTTAAATTCTCCTAATCAATAGGACCCTCATCTACCGCCCTCTCTTCTTTCAATAGGTTGAACCACACTTGAGCAACACCCTAAAGTTGATAAGTGGCCAATTCTACCATTTCCACCGGTGTCACTCCCATGATCATCAACACCTTATACACCTCATCAATGAACTCTTGAAGATCTTCCTCAACGTTAGACCCATGAAATTCTGGAGGATTCATTTTAATAAAGTCCCTCACCCTTGTTGCCGTTGTACCCACCCTTGGGTTAATGGGAGCCCCCACCTCTCTATTTGATTGCCATCATAGCTTGGGCCAAAGCATGAAATGCGGCCCTAAACTCATCATTAGTCACTTCCTCGGCCAAAGGGTTGACCGGCACTCAGGAAACCTCCTGTCTCTCATTTTCACAAATAATCCTATTCCTTCTTATGGGATTCCTTCGTGGAGGCATATTCTAAAAAGCATAAAAATAGGTTAGGAGAGAAAGACACCTAGAGTTACACTCTATCGCACGACTTTAGAGTAATGAAAGAAGTGAAACTTCCTAACCATATGATAGCCTCTCATTCATAAATGTGGAGAGATTCACACTCATGAACAAGACTCTACTCGACGTAGCTTATGATACATCCTAGGACCTTTCTAAACCTTGTGCTCTGAATACCAAATTTTTCATGACCCAAGGTACCCCCTAGGCGTAACATGGCGTATAAGACCCCAAGAGGCCCCATACAAGCCACATAGCATTCATAACATAAAAAATAGAATGAAAAGACTTAAAAGACAATTTCAATACATGAAAGCTTATCAAGCAAAGCGAAAGTCTAAACATCGTGCCATATAGAGTTTAAATAGAAATCGGGATGTAACCCGTACATAAAGTTCAAAACTAAAATGAAAAGACAATGAAATAGAGGCTAGGTCCTTGAAACATGAGGCCTCACCAATCTTCAATCTACAACTACTAAAAGATCCTAGCGAGGGAGGTGCGAATCAGAATCGTCGGACCGTACATTTTAGGATAAGAAATGTAGGCAAGAGTATTAGTTAGTATAAAAAATGCACTAAGTATGATAGCCATGCATAAAAGTATGAAAATCATGCTAAAAAGGATATTTTTGTGATATGCAAAGACCAAGTTAAAACATAAGATAAGAAGGTTAGAAAACATAAAATGAAATCATGATCAATCCAAGTAAAACCGTCTTTGAACACATGTGAGATACTTCTTGAAGTAACCTTAGTTCATTATTGTTGTGGGAATTAGCCTTAACCTACATAAAGACCATGTGAGATATAGCATGATTCCCGGTGTCTCCCACACCGAAAAGGGTTGTCCTACTTGCAAAGGTAGAACCGTGATTCTGAGTTAAAGTGTATCCACTAGCTAATGACTATCTAGAATATCATCCTATGGGGGCACATACGTAAGGGATAAGGAGATTGCTACTGGAAACCCGACCTCAACTCGGGAGAGCTTCAATCTCATTATCCTCTTGGTGCTAAGCATAAATCCCATGGAGTATTTATTAATCTTAACTTGTCTTATCTTTAAAAGACATGGGTAGTCGCCACTGGTCTTATCATATGATATATCCTTAGACAATGCGTGAGAAAACCTTTCACCGTCCATGATCTTTTCATAATAGCTTTTAAGACCCACATTCATTCACTTTATGCTAGAGATGCCCTTCTATGACTAATTGAAATAGATTTGAAATCGTGGCCTATAATCGTTGATGGCATATCCGGAAACCATACTAATTAAGAACTAATTTAGGAAAATAGCCCGAAAAAGAATTGTGGGAAAATCTAGATGTCATTCATGTCATGTGGCCAAGCTTCATAGAACATATAGACAATCTCATCTATAAGCTTTCTTGAGTCATAAAAATACTTTCATCAACATGCTTTCTTTTCAATAATTCAAACGCTTCATCATAGTTTAAAAGTCAATGCATCTTCAAATTCATTTACATCTATTTCATAAAGAGAAGAGATGCATATTTTCATAAATTCATCTTTCATAGTTCAAGACCCACGTTATATCAACATAGCTTAGAAAACATGGGTTATGCAACGGTTCATGGGAAATAACCTTTAAAACATGCAATTACCTCAATTGATGCATAAAAATTCATAAATTAACATTGAAAGGAACCCATGACATGGAAGAAAATCCTAACTCTATTGGAGAATTCTAACTTTGTAAATTAGAGAATTTAGGAACTCTATGGAGGAAAGAGTTCCATAGATGAAAACTATCATACCTTGATGCCAAAAGCTTGGAATCAATGTGGGATTTGGAGGCTTGATCTTGAAACCCTAGCTTTCTTCTTCAACTTCTAGAGAGAGAAATATTTGAGAGGAAGAGCTTGATCTTCTTTTGAGAATTTGAGAGAATGAATTGGATTTGGGTGATTTGGGGGTTTAAATTCATTATATAGGTTTCTATTAGAGAGCAAAACGACATAGTATTGAGTTAAAATAATTGGGAAAAGATACAATAACAGCTGACTTAAAAACTAACCAAGTGCCAACTACTACGGGACCGAAGGACCGTCGTTTGGATTACCGTCCGTCAACGGGGTCGTCGTTCATGGTCTGCCCAACAGGGCTTCACTAAAACGAGCATAACTTTTTACTCGGAGCTTGGATTTTAGCAAACTCAGTGGCGTTGGAAAGAGGACTCAACTATCTTTAGTTTTACCGGCCATGAGACACCTTATTAATTTTGTGCTAAAAGATATAACCGTTTGAAGTTGACCCAAAATCCCTTTCTTTTCAAATAACTAATGTTGTCAACGACGGTGGCGAACCACGGTCCGTGGCTCAACCTAAGGACCATCATGTTTGTCCGTCGTTGACTTCAGAGACTAAATCACTGGGCCACCAACGACGGACCCCTTCCTATGGGTCGTCGTTCAGTCTACGGACCGTAGGTCATGGTCGTCGTTCTCGACTTTTGACTATGAAATATTTCTAAGTTTGGGACTCACCTACGAACCCTATATACGACTCGTGCATTGAACGACAGTCCGTCCTGGTGAACTGTCACAAGGTACTGAAACTAGACATCTTTAGAAAAATGCAACTCGTGGAACACGCCACCATCGATGGACCTTCATCCCACCTACGGGTCGTAGATGGTGTCGTTGGTCTTGACACTAGGTCAGAGAAAAACTTAAATTTTCTTGCCTTTTTGAATCTGAGGTGTTACATTATCTCCCCCTTGGGAACATTCATCCACGAATGGAACTCAAGCTAGCACGAAAAGAGTAGGAGAGAAACTAACAACCCAATCATCAATGCACCTTCATCAAAATGCACATAACCAAGGAGAAATATCGACTCTAAGTTAAAACATGTTCAAAACATCGTAAGGAAGATATGAACTAGACCTAGCATCCCATGATGAATGCAATCACATAAATGCACATATCCGAGGAGGAAATTTCTACTCCAAGCTAAAGCGCGTTCAACATATCATCTCATGAGGTCTATATGCAACCCACATTCAAATGCAAATAAAACATGAATAAATCAATAAATAAAACTAAATCATATTTTTGAAAATCAATTTTTTTCATGAGCATGCATGCATGAGGAAACAAGAGGATGACTAAGACACCCGAATCCTAAAGAGTGAACCATGAGGAGCTAAGACCTCAAACTAGACTCAAAGATAAAGGAAAATATAGGGATACTAAGACATTTCATTGCCTTGAAACTTTCACCAACAAAACTATAACAAGGAACTCTTCCAAAACAAACATAACTCAACTCACGTACAAATCATGAAGCACACTATCTCTCCCATGGGAGCAAACCCACTAGTCTTTTCAAATCCATCTCCCTCAATCTAAACATAACAAAAACGTCTTAACAACCACCAAACCATTGATACAAGTAAACACATAAGAAGTTTCCACAAGGATTTTCAAGGACTACTTCAAACACAATCACCGTACATGGAGTCTTACCATATCCAACGAAACACTCAATATCAAGCAATGCATAACCACAATCTAAAAGACCTTAACTTACAAATTACCATATCCGGGGAAACCTCATGATCTTGTCGAGTTTGATCTTCCTATAATCCCTTCCCTTAGAAGTAAGAATTGGGTAATCTGTTATCTTGTGACTACTCTTTCCACAACCACAACATGCATTAGAACCGGCTAGACATTTACCCTCATATATTCTCCCACACTCCCTACACTCAGGCTTCATTTATCAATAAAACCCTTACCTTAGGAACGATTACCTCCATCGAACCTTGAATGTGACGACTCACCATCATCCCTTCTTTCCCTCTTTGAATCCCTAGTTTTATCCTTAAGATTTTCTTCTTCTATTTGTTGTGCATGTATCATCAACCGGGAAACATCCATCTCCTTAACAAGCATGGCAGTTAGGCATTCTTTGACCAGTAAGTCGGAAGCATCCGACAAAAACTTATTCATCCTTTCCCTTGGATCGGCAACCCTAGCTGGAGCATATTTACACAATTGTATAAATTTCAAAGCATACTCCTTCACACTCATATCTCCTTGGCGAAGGTTAATGAACTCAAGTACTTTTGCCTCTCTCATCTCAATGGGAAAGAAATTTTAAAGAAAAGAAGCCTTAAAATTATCCCAATCAATAGGACCCTCATCTACCGCCCTCTCTTCTTTCCATTGGTTGAACCACTCTTGACCAACACCCATAAGTTGATAAGCGTCCAATTCCGCCTTTTCCACCGGTGTCACTCCTGTGACCATCAACACCTTATACACTTCATCAATGAACTCCTAAGGATCTTCCTCAACGTTAGACCCATGAAATTCTAGAGGATTCATTCTAATAAAGTCCCTCACCCTTCTTGCCACCGTACTCACCCTGATTTCCACCGTACACACCCTTGGGTTAATGAGAGACACCACCTCTCTATTTACTTGAGCCATCATAGCTTGGGCCAAAGCATTAAATGCGGCTCAAAACTCGTCATTAGTCACTTCCTCGGCCAAAGGGTTGACCGGCACTCGGGGAACCTCTTGTCTCACATTTTCACAAACATTCCTATTCCTTCTCACGAGATTCCTTCATGGAGGCATATCTTTACAAGAATAAATAATGGCTAGGAGAGAAAGACGCCTAGAGTTACACTCTATCGCGTGACTTTAGAGTAATGAAAAAAGTGAAACTTCCTAAACATGTTATAGCCTCTCATTCATAAATGTGGCGCGCTTAAAACTCATGAATAAAAATCTACTCGACGTGGCTTATGAGACATCCTAGGACCTTTCTAAACCTTGTTCTCTGAATGCCATGTTTGTCACGACCCAAGGTACCCCCTAGGCGTAACATGGCGTATAAGACCCCGAGAGACCCTATACAAGCAACTTATCATTCATAACATAAGAAATAAAATGAATACACTTAAAAGACAATTTCAATACATGAAAGCTTATAAAGCAAAGCACAAGTCTAAACATCGTCTCAAAGCCATCTAGTACTTAAGAAAAAATTGGGACGTAACTCATACATCAAGTTCAAAACTAAAATGGAAAGATATAATCAAATAAAGGGTTGGTCCTCGAAACATGAGGCCTCACCAATCTTCAATCTTAAACTACTAAGAGATTCTAGCCATGGAGGTGCGAATCGGAATCCTTGGACCCAATATTTTAGGATAAGAAATGTAGACAAGAGTATACGCTAGTACAAAAAAATGCACTGAGCATGATAGCCATTCATAAAAGTATTAAAATCCTGCTAAAAAGGATATTTTTGTGATATGCAAAGACCAAGTTAAAACATAAGATAAGAAGGTTAGAATACATAAAACGAAATCATGATCAATGCAAGTAAAATCGTCTTTGAATAAATTTGAGATACTTCTTGAAGTAACCTTAGTTCATTGTTGTTGTGGGAATTAGCCTAACTGACATAAAGACCATGCAAGCTATAACATGATCCCCCAGTGTCTCCCACACCGAAAAGGGTTTTCTTACTTTCCAAGGTAGAACCATGAATCTGAGCTTAAGTGGATCCACTAGATAATATCTATCTAGACCATCATCCTATGGGGGCACTTAGGTAAAGGATAAGGAGATTGTTACTAGAAACCCGGCCTCTATTCGGGAGAGCTTCCATCTCAATATCCTCTCGGTGCTACGCATAAATCCCACGAAGTAGTTATTAATCTTAAATTTTCTTATCCTTAAAAGACATGGGTAGTCGCAACTTGTCTTATCATAGGATAGATCTTTACACCATGCGTGAGAAAACCTTTCACCATATATGATCTTTTCATAATAGCTTTTAAGGCTCACCTTCATTCACTTCATGCTAGAGGTGCCCTACTAACACTAATAGAAATAGTTTTGAAATCGTGGCCTATAATCATTGATGGCATATCCAGATACCATTCTAATTAAGACCCAAATTAGAAAAATAGCCCGAAAAGCATTGACGGTAAATTAATATGTCAATCATGTCATGTGGCCAAGCTTCATAGAACATATAGACAATCTCATCTATAAGCTTTCTTGAGTCATAAACATAATTTCATGAACATGCTTTCTTTTCAATAATTCATAATATTCATCATACATTCAAAGTCAATGCATCTTCAAATTCATTTACATCTATTTCATAAAGAGAAGACATGCATATTTTCATAAATTCATCTTTCATAGATCAAGACTCACATTATATCAACATAGCTTCAAAAACATGGGTTATGCAAGGATTCATGGAAAATCAACTTTAAAACATGCAATTACTTCAATTCATGCATAAAAGTTCATATATCAATCAAATAAATCAACATTGAAAGGAACCCATGACATGGAATAAAATCCTAACTCAATTGGATAATTCTAACTTTGTAAATTGGAGAATTTAGGAACTCCATGGAGGAAAGTGCTCCATGGATAAAAACTATCATACCTTGATGCCAAAAGATTTGAAGCAATGGAGGATTTGGAGGCTTGATCTTGAAACCCTAGCTTTCTTCTTCAACTTCTAGAGAGAAAAATATTTGAGATTAAGAGCTTGATCTTGTTTTGAGAATTTGAGAAAATGAATTAGGTTTGGGTGATTTGGGGGTTTAAAATCATTATATAGGCTTCTATTAGAGAGCAAAATGACATAGTATTGAGTTAAAACAATTGGAAAAAGACCCAATAACCCCTAACTTAAAAATTGATGAAGTTCCATCTAATACGGGACCGACGAACCATCGTTTAGACTACCGTCCGTCGACTGGGTCGTCGTTCATGGTCTGCCCGACAGGGCTTCACTAAAATGTGCATAACTTTCTACTCAAAGCTTGGATTTTAGCAAACTCGATGGCGTTGGAAAGAGAATTCAACTATTTTTAGTTTGATAGATCATGGGCCACCTAATTCATTTTGTGCTAGAAGATATGAACGTTTCAAGTTGATCCAAAACCCTTTCTTTCCAAATAACTTACATTGTCAACAATGGTGGCGAACCACACTCTGTGGCTCAACCTACAGACCATCATGTTCGTGTGTTTTTTACTTCAGAGACTAAATCATTGGGCCACCAACGACAGGCCCCTTTCTACGGGCCGTGGTTTAGTCTACGGACCATTGGTCATGGTAATCGTTCTCGAATTTTGACTCTGAAATATTTCTAAGTCGGGGACTTACCTGGGAACTCTATCTACGGCTCGTGCATTGAACGACGGACTGTACTTGTAAACCGTAACAAAGTACTTAAACTAGACATCTTTAGAAAAATCCAACTCGTGGACCACGCCACCATCGACAAACCATCTTCCCACCTACGGGCCATGGATGGTGTCGTTGGTCTTGACACTAGGTCTGAGAAAAACTGAAATTTTCTTACCTTTTTCAATCCAAGGATTTACAAAATTGGTACACTAATAGTTTTTGTGTAGGTTCCATGAGAGAACCAATTTTATGTTGTTGTGATTATGTGTGACATGTGCCACACCCCGAGCCTACACCTTAAACGTTGTCTGAACTTGAGAACCATTGTTGGGCCCCAAGCAAACCTTCTCCTGGTTGACTATTGAGCAAAAGACTAATTCAACCATACACAAGCATCAAAACAGAAGAATTGTTTTTAAATAGTTTATTAAATCTGAAAGCTATCTGTAAATACTAAGTATTAAAGGTAACATTTTAAATAAAACATCTGAAACTGAATACTGCAAGACAGACCAAGATCCCTATCTATGAAGCCTTTACTGTCTAAAGATATGTGTCAGGACAAGGAGGCCTCACTAAGCACCTCAAACTTCTACTACTAACAATATTATACGATTGAAGTCCTCCAAAAGAAAGAAGGCCTCACAAAATGTTGATGAGCGGATGATGTGATCTTAACGGAATGCCTGTTGATGATCCTATGTAACTAAATCTGCATAATTAAATGATGCATGTCGAATGAAATCAATACATTGAATGGAAGAGTATGTAATAGGGTTGAATAAAGGAAATAATTGAACTGAAAGACTGAAGGCAACTCAATTGAAGAATAGTAAAAATCATGATGAAAATCATTTAGTGTTGTGATTATAAGGATGCAATAATAGTAGATACTAAACTTATATATATATATATATGACAAACCTCACTAGGGAGTTTCTCTAACCGACAACCATCACTATGAGCCTCATAATGATACAAAGCCTCACCCATGATGCAAAAACTGTCATATACCTTGGCGGGCTATAGAACAAACTCAACTCATGGATCCATATCAAAGGTCTACTAAAAGGTAGTGAGGAGTCGACCACAATTCAGTGCGATCCTATTCCACGTTATCTATGTGGTATATAGGGGTTGTGAGTTGTCTGAACTCTCACTTATATAGGTGGTCAATACTACTCCCAAAAATGAATGACTAAAATGCTCAAGTAAAAATACTCTCTTGCTTTAGATAAGTTCTCAAAAGGGCCTCTTTAAGAGGTAACCAATCTGTACTGAATATGTTTGAAAACTGTTTATTCTGTTTATGAAGTAGAACCTTATTTCAACCTAAAATGATGATTTTGGAATCATTTAGGTTCCTTTGAGCTTCTATGAAAATAATGCTTTAACTTTCTCTTAAACTCACTTTAAATTTGCAAAATCATTGGTAAAAAATACTGTCTTGAAAACTTTTAGTAGAAACACAGTAATTAGGGTTCATGTGGAAACAAGTATGAACGACAAAATCAAGAAACACAATGCATAATGAATTGCAATATCATAGTATAATAATATAAAATTTGAAATAAGGATAAACGCATATCAAGAATTTTGTAAATTAAGGACAAAACCCTAGTTGAACTTTCTACTGACTGAATTGAGGTGAGGGCGTGAGGATGAACTTAGTCCAGCACTATGAATAGCCTTACATATTTGGTAGAAAAAAGTTCTTGAAGATATTTGAAGAAGAACTTGATTGGAAGACTTGAAACCCTAGCTTGATGAAGAACGTCAAAGAAAACCTTTCTTGAAATTCTTGAATGAGTTTCTTGAAAACCCTTCAAGAAGAATGTTGAAAAAGATTTGAATGAATGTTGCATGGAAGTCTTATGATTCGATTTTCCTTAGGGTTTTACCTTGGGGTTTGAGGTAGAAGAAAATGAGAAATTAAGAAATGAAAATATGTTTGATTAGGGCCTTTGAGGAGTCAAGAAGTACGTTTAGGATTTTCCTAGAGGTAGAAGGACAATAAAAAAACCCTTCTTAGTATTTTCCAGTTGGTTAAATCGTCACTACACTGTATTAGGTTAGTGAAATGATCATAACTATTTACTCGACACTCTGATTGATGCAAAATTGGTGGCGTTAGAAAGAAGACTATACTAACTTCAATTTGATAGGTTATGGACCGCCTAAATCTTCATATTGTAAGAGATATTGTTGTTTGAAGTTGACCTAATTATAATCTTATATCAAAATTTAATCAGTAATGAAGCTTTCAACTCATCTTTGTGCTAGGGGATTCTTCTGAACATAGTTCGGCGTAAAAATATTAGGGTTTAAATTTAGAAAGGGTGGAAAATACTAAAATAACTCCTCTTAAAACTGACATAAGACTTCTATGGAAGTCCATCTTTGGTCCGTACAAAAGTCTATGGCTCGTACACCCTCTCATAACAACAAGCTAAGTTTTATGGAATTCTGAAGTAGGAAATTACATACCCTTTCTATGGTCCATAAGAACTTTAACGGGTTGCCCTGTTCATCTGTAAAATGTTTACTATGAGGGGTGTTTCACGACTCATTTCTACAAGACTTTTCTATGGACCATAAAAGCTTCTATGACCCCGTAGTGTGGTTTGTGAAACATAGATCTGAGAACCAACTTTCCAGGGCTTGGCTCCATGAACTCATGTACGGTCTATAGATACTTCTACGAGCCGTAGGAAGCTTCTGTGGCACCAGGCAACAAAAATTTTCATGGTCAGATTTTAGGTTAGAATTTTCCGGCTGTAACAACATGTTTCATGTGTTTGTTAAGTCAAGAACTTTGGCTCAGTGTCTATTAACGTTTTGGACTAATTAATAAATATGTTGACTTTTGTTAGTATATTGTAGTTACTTGTTTTACATTCATATCATGGAACTGGCAATATGATCATACTAGTAAATTGTGGTTTGTGTACTGATATTGTATGTGCTCTTTCTTTGTTGAGTACAAGGCGCATTCAAGCGATTTTTTTGAGACGTTGGCTTTAATACACACATCTAAATTCAAGCGTGAGCTATATTTTTTTTTTGAGCTTCACGGAATCCTCTTAGGTACTTTGTTCATCTTTTTGGACTCATACGTTTCATAGACTTTGGCTTATTGTTTTCTCTGTTGGGGTTACATCCCCTTATTCTAGATACTTAGAATCTTGGTACTATGACTTTCAAATTCAAGATGTTTGTTTATCACTTGATTTGGTTAATGGATTTCGGTTCTGGGGTCTAAATCTCTTATTTGATTTAAACTTTTATTTAGTTGTTATATTTCATGTTTTGGCTCTTAAAACTATTTTGACTGGTTAATTTTGGGTTAGAAATTGGTTCTCCCATCGGAGGGCTAGTGTAGGTGTGCCTGACATAGGTCTAGGTCATTCAAAAGTTCTCCCATCGGAGGGTAGAAGCCCTAGGTTTGTTGATATCATTGTACCAAAAAAGTGTGTAGTAGAGTCTTATGGAATGCTATAGAGAGGTGTATACTATTCTTCGAAAGGATACATAACTTTAGGAATATTTTTTTCTTTTTCCCTTCATGCTTTGACTTGATTCCAATTGGTAACTGACGATCTAAAGTGGTATCTTACTTCCTTCACTCTTTTGTCCGTAGATGGTTGATACTTGATGTAATGGCTCATGGGTAGTCTCTCCAGCTGCACAGCTAGTAGCATGATGCAAAGGCTAAGGAAGAGGTAGGGAAAGGGGTAGAGGGAGAGAAACACCCGCCAGGGGTCAAGCTCAGGCCGCGACTAAGCCAAAGTAAGATATCCCTCCCCTACCCCAGGATCATGTTGAGAAAGAGGTAGAAATCCAAGTTAAAGAGGGTGTTGAGATAGAGGTAGAAATATATGTTGGGGATACATGTCTTCGCCTATCTCATTGGAAGTGGTTTTGCAGGTGTTGGTCCTTTTGAGTGAGTTTGTAGGTATTGAAGCCACTCCCATTGTAGCGATTACTCAGTCTCTAGGCACTCGTCTTATTGTAACTAAAAGACCGAAGATTGATGAGGTTTCTAACACTGATGCATTCTCTCATCTGTTGTTGGGACTGGTGATTACTAGAATAGAACACGAGATGTTGGCCATGATTCAGAAGTTGACGTCTCCAGTTTTTCATGGTTCAGAGAATGAGGATGTGTTTGAGGTCATCTTTGACTATTATGAGAGGTTACAAACGGTTTCCATCATGCAATAGCATGGGGTTAAATTTGTGAAATTTTAGCTGTATGGTGAAGCCAAGAACTAGTGGAAAGCTTATGTGGAGTGTTTTTCATCAGTTCTATCTTTGTTGAATTTGACCTAGTTTCATGTTGTGGTCCTTGAGAAGAATATGCCTAGTACTCTGAGAGACTGAAAGAAGGATGAATTTCTCGTTGTTAAGTAGGGTAATATGACGGTTGCCTCCTATGAGGCTAAGTTTCATGCTTTATCCCATTATGCTGCTTAGCTTGTGAGTAGTGAGGATGAGAGGATCCATTTTTATGTAAAGTGACTAAACACTGACTTGCAGGTCATATCTATGCACCTGACTTATGAAAGAAAGAACTTCAATGAGGTATCATACTATGTTAAGAAAATTGAAGGTTTTCGACAAGTTGGGCAAGTTAAGGCTTTGGCTACAAGGTCCAAGAATGTGGGAAACTACAGTGGTTCTTATTCCACATGTTTTGATTTGTAGGTGTATTCAGTCTGTCCAATTCAGTCAACTTTTCTCGCTTCTTTATGGGGTTTATTAAGGGGTTCCATAACACTCTTTGACTTAGGAAAGTCAAGTAGATTCTTATTTGTTAGCCAGCAGATTCTCACTTCATTGTGGAAGTTTTAGCTGTGGCAATTAGGGACACATTAAGAGGGAATTCTCTCACAAGTATATAGTTATATAGGCGCAACAATAGTGTGGTACCAGCGAGTGGAGGTAATAATGGTAGAGGGTGTCCATAAGGTTGGTGATCAAGTAATGAACAATGTCATGGAGGCTAAAGGGAATGGTAATGTTGAGAGAAGAGTAGCATATCCAGGTAGAGGGGTTGCCCGTATTGATGATAAAGCTCAGTGTTACTCTTTTTTGGGCATGACTGGGGCACAGGTGTCTCACACAATGATAGCATGTACTATTTTTTTCTATGACCGAGTGGCTACCATTTTATTTCATCTGGGTTCTACCTATTCCTACATATCTTTTAAGTTTTCTTTAATTCTTGACTTGACATGTGATATTTATGATGCATTATCTACGGGGGTAGGTTGATCATTCTTTGTATCGTTGTTCATCTTAATTTCATCATCTGGATTCATTAGTCTGGATAGTAATATAAGTCTAGTTCATGCATATGTATCATATCTAAGAATATTTGTTCATTCCAGTTTTGGTCTTTTTCTAATTCTTTTATTTCATGTATTAATATCATATCAAATATGGTCAGTTTAGCATCATTATTTAATGATTTAAGTACTTGTAATAGTAGAATCTTGTAGTTTTCATCATTGTCCAACAGATATGTATTTAAAGTATCTGTATTTAAAGTTGGAGAATTTTCATTTTTGTTAAACATATTCCTTTTAACCTCTTT